>UZAN01043810.1:0-10716 GCA_900618425.1 Echinostoma caproni
CACAGAGAGTGATGTGTGTGTGCCTGTATATGTGTGTATGTGTATGAGGAAAACAGCAGGGGTGCAAAAAGAGATACTTCCGAGCTCATTTCTGTCACGGATTCCGTTTAGCGGGTAAAATTCATTCAGAATACTTACATCACATGTACCCGACCAACTAGAATGAGAACGATCAAATTATGGAGATCATGTAAACACGCCCGGTGTATGAGATCATACGCATGAAATGGGATGGATTACGGCGCTCGGTCTTAGTAACCTAAACAAGTTCCGCTCTCACAGGACGACGATGGCGAATAGTCAAGACAAATAAGACAATGGGAGTATGTTTGACTTTGATGTGTTTCATGGTGCCCGATCGGAATCGTTTTCACAGGGTTTTCTCAAGGTGGTGTCTGGTCGAATCGCGGTCAACTAGCCGCCGTTTGAGTAACAGGCCCTATTCGAGGGGGCGATGGAGTGCGTGTGAGTGTGCCGATCCCATTCACAACAGCGTCTCTGTTGCACTTTTGTCCGCCGCTCTGAATAACGATTCCAGTACTTCTTACACTGTTCGCGTACCAAGATTAGCGTTTACTCGGGACTAGCATTCCTGATGTGACACCGCAACATCGCCACCCCAGAGTCAGTCAACAATCAAGGTTGCGATTCCACAATGCGGACTTTTATCGGTTCGCACGGACATAACTAATCCCCAGTCCTAATGGATGCAACAATGTTCGAGAAGAGGGAAATGTAAAGGGACATCTATATGACCATTCTTTTGACCGGTACGGATTAGACCATATAGCTCATGGTTTATGAATTTCGCTGTTGACTGTGTTCTGCGATTGGTCAGCTCGAGGGATTTCAGTGCGGTCTTTCTATGATAAACAACTGTTCAAAGAGAGCATCATTTTGTGAAAATTGTTCTATTTGGTCTTTTTCTATATGTGCATATGACGCTGTTTGGATGTGATCGTTGGCGAGTACAGCATGATGAAGATGGTTTACAACCCGTATCGGGTTCATCATTTGGAAAAATCTTGATTAATATTCGTAATAGTTACGTTCAATATGGGTTGCCAGATGTGAAGATGTATTAGTTGAAGTAAGCACGGATCACGGATTAGAATCACTGACACCACGGACGTACCGAATAACATTGGCACTTGCACGACGGTGTCTCACGTAGCCGAGACGCAAGGAGAAGATCACTGGAGTAGCTGTTCGTTTATTGGAAGAAATCCAAGGGGTTAAATAACATGCACAAAAGAAGTTCATTTGTTCTCCAGGTATCTACTAATCGCGTGCTCGTACTCCTGGCCACACGAATACTGATTGGTTGGCACAATCGGCTCATGGTTCGTTGTCCAGAAGCTGTAGGCAGTAGACACTTTGCTGGCATCATATGGGAAGCCTGACTCATCACAATTTGAAATACTCGGAAGGCGAATAGGATCATTTGATCAACCTATACCATGGTTCCTTTTCACTGAGCATTTCAAAAATACGATCAAGATTTCAGAATATTCACTATTTAATCGCTTCACCTAACAAGATAAAACTGTTTTCAAAATTTATTAGATCACAAAATCGTTGCAACTTTTCACTCAAGCGAAGGCTGTTTCAGCCAGCCTAATCCGATTAATCATTGAGCGCATCCCCACCAACACGCCACCAGGATTTACATTCGACTATAGTGACTGCAGAATCAGCAAAGTATGTGATGCATTTGATTGTAAATTATGAAATTCGATTATAACCGCCTCCGGAACAGTACGTTGACAAGCAACATCTGTTGTATCTGATGAAATAGGTCAGAATAAAGGTTTCTTGAAAACCTTTCGAAACAAGAAGAATTTTTCCCCTCACGGATGCTACTGGTGACAGGAAATCGGGGTTATTGACCAAGGTCAGGACAGATGAAACTGAAGCTGGTAAATTTGGATCCGATAAACAGTTCGCGGGTTGAAGAATCACTTACCTCTCCGTCGAACACATCATTGGACTCATTCATTCGTACATTTGTGGCACCTCACAAATACCACATATTGGGATTACCGTAGGAACATTTCTATCTTTAATATATATATATATATATAAATATTCGCAAAACAGCTTGTGCGTAACTCAGCACAAATAGATTATAATTTCAGGCTCTATTTTTTCGGGATAGATTATTAACCTAACAGACTGGAATTCCTTGATGCGTGTATAGGGATGTTCCTAGCGGAGATCGAGCATAGGAAGCAGAGATACTGTCAGGAGAAGTCTAACTTTTACCCGAGATATCCCACCGTATGAATTTGAAGTGCATTAGGACCAATCACGGCCGTGGGAATGTGTCGGTGCTTTCTCGATCCTAATGAATCCATGAGATCCAGGGTAACGGACAGAATACGGCAAACTAATTTGTTTATTTCCTCAGGCGGCACTCTCGTAATTTTCATTCCGGAAATAAACTAGACTGCGCACAACCGTGCAAGTGCAGCATGGTTCTCCCCCTAATTAGTGCACTTTTTCTGACGCCACCAGTACGCACTCGCTAGTCTGCAATTGTCTTTTGACTGAGCTCGTCGGGAAAAAAGTTTCGTGAGGCATCATCATCATTTGGCGATTGTCTGGCAGACACAACAGACACATCTATCCAAAACAACTTGGATGATTTGTAAAAATCGGTAACATGTTTTGTAATGCCTAACTATTATAACTTAAATCAAATGTACAAGAAGATTACCTGTAGAAAAGAAAGAATTTTACACATGAGTTTTGATTCTTTTGAAAGTGAATCTGGCTGAAGGGGAAGGTGGGAAACAGAGCAGATCAATACAACAAGTCTGATGTCAGTGACTGGTGCAGAGTGTGTCTTGAGATGTGACATTCATGAATGTATGATAAATGTATTCGCTCCATAAGCTATGATCCCCATACTATAACGTATTGAAGCACATTGATCCGGTTGTCAATCAACACGCGAGAGCAGGACGTATAAAGACGGGAAAATATGGCTTGCCGTTCCGTGGGAATGCAACCCCATTGGTGCTTTTTAGAGAACTCGGGCTGAAGACCAAAAACGTAATCGTTCATTCACAAATATCGAAAATTGCCCGTGATCTTCAGATGAAGGTAGTAATTTCAGTGTTACTCAGATTGTTGTGATGCTCTTGCCGGGTGATGGCTTACTAAATGTCACACTTTGGCATAGATAAGTATGCGAGGTACGCGTTTTACTACCACTTAGGCAAGAGAAGATTTTACTAAAGAGTCGAAGATGCCTTTACATTGCTAGAAGTGTTTAGTGCTCTATGGTGATAATCAAAAAATGATTTAACATAAACTGGTTTAGTAAAACTCTGCGTGAGCTCTGAGAGCTTTGTACACAAAGCAAGTTTGAACAAAGTAATATATTTATAATGCAATGAAAAAGTGGTACGAGAAATCACTCACCGTAATTTAAATTTTTCCAGCCGAAAAGCAATCGATTTAGTTTGAATGAATTAAAAATGCCAATGATCAATACACGGACCATTTTTGGATGCTCTGTCATCAGCTATACCTCTGTTCACATTCGACCAAAATCAATCAATCGATCAATCGCGCGTCATTCCATTCGGTGTGCCCGTGTAGTCAGACGATGTAAATTATTTCCGGATCGTACATAGTGATCTAATCGGACCGGTTATTTATGACTCGATTCTGGGGGGGACAATTCTTTCGATTGTGTTCTTGCCAAGCTCTCGCAGACTAAGATCAATACTGTCCAGGTTGGACTGTACGATGACAGGGCTAATGATTTCCCGATAGCATCAAGACCATAGATAGTGAAATGGTAATCCAACAGAACCGTAGTTCACTCTATCTATGGAATGTGACAATTGAAAAATGATTTCCGCAGTACAATTTATGAATGACCGTCAGAATCACATTGCTGGCAGTGAGAAGCGATGAAGCTGAGTTATATTCTATTGTTGTTCCGAAAGGATGAAATTGCTGATTCACTATTTCCACCAAATAAATTTCGCGAAATTCCTTGTCCAGAGTGCTTTGTTTTGTGAGCATTTATTGCAAATAGATCTAAGTATATATTAACAATAGACAACAGACTGCGGACGTATCCTATGTTACAGTTTGATAATAAATGTATACACAGTGCATCCCAGGGGAAGGGCACAACGATTGGACCCTGACGATATCAAAGATTGAGTTCCGTGCTTCCGGAGTACACTATTGACTGAATGAGGGATCATTTGTGAAGATGAAGTATGAATAATAATCAATTAAAATCAAAGTAAAAGAGTTTTTTTCAATAGTCGAGAGAATTAGAATTTCACCCAACCACAAAACATGCTGCATTGTTTTGTTTTTAATTCATGAGTAGACCATCATTTCAAAATCAGTGGTAGACAGCTTCAGTGTACAATTGGTGGAAGATGCCAGGGAGTAACTGGATGACAGGGAATCGTAGAAGAGGTCATCACTCATATTAGGGTTAAACCGTAACCATGAATTAGGGCTGAAACCAACTGTGCATTAAAGACATCGATGAAACATAAACACGCCCCCTTGTTGTTCATTGATGGTGAAAACTTCTGGAGAGCAATCAGGATATTAAAAAAGGAAGCTCACGCAAATAGTTGAAAATCCACGATTAATCAACGAAGCTACCGTAAAATATACTTTGCACGCAAAATATTCGAAAAAAAAACATGTTACGACTCCGACACGTTCGGAAAAACGACAAAAACGAGTCTTTTTGAAACAACTTCTCACAGGAATTTTTTCGAAAAATGCTTTGATCAAAAAGGGAAACACAGGAAAAAAATCCAACTGCCGCTCTGCATTCAATATGAGTCCACAAAGCAGACCAAGATGAACAGCTGGCCACAGAAGAATATTTGCTGTTCGAAAAAGGAAGTTTTGTTGATCAACTACGATTTTCGAAAACCACTCGGCAGTCATGAGACCAGAACCGCTAGAACATTGTTACTAGGTGTTTATCGATAATTTCATGTGGGACAGTTTGAACTGCCATCCGAGCCCCCCCCACTCCCTCACACCATGAGTCATTGGAGAATCGAAAGTGTCCAACTAGTCTAGTGGGTCTGAATTCGGTCACGTGCACGTGCTGCTGTGATCCCAAGACGCGCAGACACAATGAATTCAGTCCCCCAGGGATCTCGGAAACAGGAGTTGTGATTGCGCAAGCAAATACAAATTAATGGATCATATTAGAAGTAAATAGCAATGTTTTATTGATCGGTTATTGAATCCAATATCAAAAGAAATAGCGTTATTGCTTGACTATCAAAACATATTCCATTTCTGTCCGGTAGTGTACCGCTTAAAACGTGGAGGTATGTACTGAGTGTATGACGAGGGGAAGGGAACGTTAGGAACGAGATAATAATAATCAATCAATTAATCTTATATTTGGACGGATTTCTCGTGAACTGATCTCGAAAGTATTTTCAGTTTCGTATAAACACCATTGGCCTTTGTGACATTCAAATCAAGTCAGTAGCCCACTTTACTTGATCATCAGATGAACAAATGGCCGGGTATGCTTCGACAAAACAGCGTAGCAAATTGGCGACTGTAAACAACAAATGGGATTAGGGCAAATGGCGGTAAATCCGATGCTGTGGATGTGAACAAGCAAGCATCTGTTTCAAACCACCAGCTAGTGGTTTTCTGTAAAACTGGTTAGCCTGACTAGGTATGGAATAATGGAGTTTTGATAGTGTGCGGGTATCACGTTACCGCAATTCTATTACGAGTCAGTGATTTGATGAAAGTGGAGCAAGAAAGATAGGTATGATGAGGGCGAGAACTGACGGACGGTTGCTCATGTTCTATACGTTGGGAAATATCGCCATGTTTGATGATAAAATTTAAATAGCATTGGTTCAGATGGAATTCATAGAGAGAAAACCTGGGAAAGTTACCGGTGAGTAGCCGGTTCATTAATGGTATGCATAGTGTACAGGAAGGGATGGCTTTTGCTGTCAGACGGAAACAAGCTATCAGAGAACGCAGTCTGGAGACGTAAAAGCGTAGCTTTTTTTTACCTTAAAGAATATCTGCCTAACTTGATTAATCCATTTGAGGTCTTTGGGCGCAAACGCATCAGCATTCTTAAAGCCCTGCTTTCAGCCGATCGGTGGACCGTTTGTCAAAACACTGCGAATTTCAGCCACAGTGTGATGTCGGATTTGGCTCTTAAGTTAATTGCAAATTGCATGTCATTGCATTTTGTTGCATTTAACGTCAGGTTTACGACCGGTAATTGTTCGTCAGCCGAGAAAACAGAGTGTTTGAGGCGGATTTGTATGTGTGTGTGCGTGTGTGTGTGTCGGGGGTGGGGAGTGGAGAGCTGTATGACCAATGACCACATCATCGGTATATTTGAACGTGTGATCGGGGTGATCCGGAGGGTTTCGAACATTAAAAGCAAACAAAATGGTGCCGTACTGCACACCGAAAATGACTGGAACTGTTAAAGAGTTCCTTCCATTAAGACACATTAGTGCGCTAATTACCAAGCCATCCGGACAGATGGTAGGTTATGTTGTACGGTTTAGCGACTTGATCTCTAAGCTCCTGTCGACAGAGTTAAAAGTACTTTCATAGACGTGAACCTGTTCGTAATTCTGGTCTATATATTGAGCATTTGATTTTGCTAGACACACAGTGGCACCGACGTGGGAACGCTGCTTGCAGTATGCAAAGGGGTTAGACTCACTAATGATCATTGAGCACGGAAGATCATTGATCATGGTGCGTTCCGGGGTTTTCACCAGAATCGTTCTTGAGACTATTGGGCGCAGCTTTTATTTTTCTCTCTTGGGGATTGAGGTAATGCAACCTCCCGGCTATTTTACAGTCGTCTAGGCAGTGAAGTGATTTGCACAAATCTTTAGGATAATCCAGCTGAGGCCACCATCCAGCATCCTTAGAGGAGTTCATAAGCTCCAACTCGTGAAGAAAATTTTCTCGGTTGATTATGTTGTCGGTCGACTGCAGCTATATCGTACGAAATATCAATGGACAGTTCACATGTAAGAATAAATGCGTTGCTAAGCTCCTCATCTGAGTTGCATGGGGTTTTACAACACCAGGAGAGCATTTTCATCACTTTACAGAGGCAAACTGTTTCAAAGGGCGATACTGGTTAAAATACATAATTTAATCTGCTCTTACATGATGTCATTATTGACTTGGCCTAAAATTGATAAGCGTTTTTCTGTCTGTTTTTACAGTTTTTACAGTTTTCGGACACTAGACCATCAGGATGAATCTGAATTCTCATTACTTGGCTCGTATAAAAAAAAACTGTAAAATCATGTGAGATTTGCACAATGTTTCGAGATGTGAGGGTTGAATGAAAGATCGGGGTTAGAAGTGCCAACAAATGCATCCAAATTAGACAAGTTAATCGGATAGTGCGGACTCGTGTACAAGTTACAGCTGAATGATTTGGTTAACATTTCACTGATCAACTTTCTGTAAACCTTTGAAGTGAATTTGACTAAACATACTGGTAGAACTTTCCCAGTGTGATGATTGTATCAAAGTTAACGGAGTACAAAGGGTTCGTTTACAAAACACCGATTTGAGTTATTATAGTTCCTGATGGTAAAAATGAAAGTGTTGTGGAGAGGCATATGGAATACGTACGATTTCGAACATTCTGTGGAGATCACCGGAGACGATAAACAAAGTTATCGTTATTTTTTTGGAATAATACAGTTTAGGATAAACCCAGAAACCGGGCTACTTCCGTAGGATCACAGTCATCTGTATTGCATAGATTCGATATGAACACAGATGAATGTTTCACCTGCGCAAACATGGTGTACATTTAAGGGTGAACCAGCTGATGTTCTGAGTGAATATACCCTAAACTGACTTCCTTCGATTGTCACCAGTGGGTGGTGATGCCCCGAAAGTTTTATTTCCAACTGGGCGGTCTAGTCACACGAACCAAACGGGATCCTTCCGCTCTTATTAAATCGTCTTTAATAAGCTAGTGGAGTCATGCGTATGGAAAAAGTAAAGTTCCAAAGCCCGGAATACGTATTCGTTTGTAAAACTACAGAGAGAGCGAGGGAGATCAGGGATAATTTCGTTGAAATTAAGCTCACGTTCGGGAACACAATGATGGGAACATTCGTAGTTTTTAAATCTTTTCCGGATGCTACCCTTTTACTAACCTGTACGATGCTTGTATAATTGGCCAAAGGCATTCCAGTTATTCCGCTTTCGTTTATTTCTCATAAACCAAAAGAAATCATGTAGCACAGAGATTTTGCTAATTTTGCACGGCCCGTTATGTTGTTTTCCTAACGCGCTGATGGCATTCCCCCATCGAGATTAAGGTTATTGGCGCACAAACCCGATTCAGGTCGAACCACGGGAGGAGACTCCCTGGCTGGGGACCTTGGGATGATCGTACCCGATGGTCAGAGACACTGAATGATATAGCTGGGTGTCGTAAACAAAGGCGTTCTTGCATCTTCTCAATTTCTTTGCAAACTTAGACCACTGAACTTCTACATTTTATTTTCGACTCTACTTCAACTTTCATGTCTTCTCCTAATCTTCATCCAAATGGGCAGCCAAAAGACAGCAATCAGAACCGCCGCATGAAGGTGCATTGTTAATGGTTGTTCAAACTGAAACTGAAACTGAAAACGGGAGGAAGATGCGGTTGAGCACAGCCCATTGAAGGACCCCGCAAGTGGAATACGCGAAATGCATATTGAGAACACATTATGATCGAAAGGCAGAACATTATCAGTGAATAACTGGAAGGCCAAACAACTGAAACATCATGCTTATCATCATTGTCCGTTTCGAATAAGACGAATGGGGATCGCAATTCAGCACGAAGCTTTTCATATTTGTCGGGAGGAAGAATGTTTTTGGTTGGATTCCGATTTAGATTGTATCTGATTGTTCTAAAACAAAACTGTTCTGTCTGAATCTCGGTCGAATGTTCTGTCAACCCCCAAAGCATTGCAGAGGCTGTGAAAGATGAAGAGGATACAGCTCAGATAACAAAGGTCTGTGCTCAACAACCAACATGTTTAGCGAAATTTTATTAGCAACAATCAATCGGTCTACACGTCACTATCCTGTCTATCCAGTACATGTGTGTTGAAACCCAATCACCGCAATGTCAGTTCATTAAGATACTTGAGTCACGGTGATCGACTAGAATTCCGAATGAGTTAATGTTGTGAAAATATCGATCGGCTCTGAAACGCATTGTATTGAAACAATTTTGACCACTCAAGGTTGCCGAAGACGCCAGAGACAATAAAATTGCTCACTGAAATTACGAAAACACCATTTTGGAGAGAAAAAAATTTAAAAAGTTCCGAAATTTTAGTGCAGATGATGGCTTCACTGAAATCAATGTGTGCTATACAGAATGGACTTTGGCTTGCGATTACTGGGCAGCGTTTGTGTTCTAATTGGTAGTCATCAGTTTTGCGTTACCCTAATTTGTCCCTACGCCGGAATACAAAAACGTTTGGATTGGAATTGGACGCCAATAACGTTTTACCACGACGTAGGGACAGCTGAAGCAATATTCCCAATTGATAAATGTTTATTGTTTCACCGAACAAAGCTCTGAATTGCAGAACACGATTTGTTGTAGTCCTGGTTGATTTTCAACAGGTAAACAACTACAGTGATCTATTATATTTCCTACTGCGATTTAATCGGAAGCCAGCAATAGGTAGACGACTGACGCACGCGATTTGATCTTACAGACCACTTATCGATCGTCATTTCGCGCGTCCGAGTTCCAACAATCCCGTTCATTGTGGCTTTTGAAAAAGGTTTAGCAACAGAATAACTCTCGATACTCCCCCCGTTGCCTTATTGAATAATAGATTCCTCACACAAGTTAATGTTTTCAAGACCTCATAGTCTGAGATCACGGTGGTGCCATTTGTGAACAGATTCTGTCGATTCAGAGCTGAGTGCATCGTTCTCTGTTGCAACTTTACACTCGTGGCTGTTGGTACTGGGAACGCAAACCCCGACAGATCGCTGTAACTTTTACGCTTGGTCGTAACTGTTCCCAGAGCACTTGTTAATGTGCGCACCGAACCGCTTCGTCGCTGAGTAGATTTTGTCAGACACGGGTTACTATCATCGTTGCATAGTGCCATGCAGGTGCAAATCTGTCTATATTTACAAGGTGAATTGGTTTTGTACAATCGAAGACTGTTTACATGTGTTGATTGAAATCGAATTGAACACGTGTTTCACGAATCCGGGCACTTCACTTAAATTGAATTCCGTCTTTTTGTTTAAGCACTATCGGGCGGTAGCCACAAAGGTACAATTGCTTTACGATATACTACATATTCTGGATCTATGTTGAATGCGCTGTTTATTGCGTCAGAGTCAAATCACTTACCGCATGAGCACAAATCACTATGCAACATGATTAATGGCAAATGGCTATCGCCAACGCCATATATACAGTCCGGCTTTTCTCATTAGCACTCAATAGCACTTGGGTGGCTCCATTTGCTGCTCCCTTTGGGGCGCCTACTGTCATTAGCTCTAACAGCACAACAGTTTTGACCGGAAGAAGTGTCTGTGTGTAATTGTGGGGTGGGGTGGGATGGCGGGTGCTCAAAGGCACTTACGAACGATTGACCCGTGCTCGTTTGATGTTTGTCAGGTGACATCTTTCACGTGAATGGTGTC
>UZAN01043810.1:11602-26602 GCA_900618425.1 Echinostoma caproni
TAAATAAGGCAAGCGCTTTGTGCACTGCGACAACGTGAACGTACTACACGACAAAAAATTGCGTCCCATCCCCACCCGTACATACACGACCACCACCATTTTTCAGTATCTAAACAGCTATCAAATGAAAAGCCGGTATATCAATTTACATCAATCTACCTTTTATTTGAAAAAGATTTATCGAAAAAAGGAAAGTTTTCATTCCAACAACAAATTGCAGGTTGTTTTCTAGTGGCATTCAAACAATGGCGGGGTCTGCGTGCAGCCCAGGTTGGAACCCAATTGAACACATTTGGGCTTCTTTTACCCGAAAGTTGCACAAAGACTCCAGAGTTTGCACCAAAAAGCACAAATCAGATGCATGTTTAGTTTAGGGAGTGCGATAATGACTACTTGGACACGAGTTAAAATATTGTAGAGAGTATACCGAGAAAGGGTTTAGAATGTTCGAGGCAGTATGTTATTGCAACCGGTACCAAACTGACTTCACTGAGCAAGTTCCACGATTGTGGTGCATTACTATTGTCGCGATAAAAAATATGTTTCTTATTCGATATATCTTCATTACAGTGAAAGATAATTTGATGAAATATTGGTTTTTGGCTATTCATTCGGTTCGTGTTTAGATCTTCAAAATTTACGGTAATCGGGCATCTGGTAGTGGAGGGAGTCCACAAATGCTAGGGATCAAGGGGCTGGGTGCAATATGCTTGTTCTGGGGTGTACTCACCTATTACATAATCATTCTGACAAAACGAAATACTTATATGAATGGACTAATGGGATAGAATTCAAGTTGGAACTCACTCGCTAGTGTTTCGTCACACAGGTTGTTCTTTTGGAGGCGACCTCTTTGAAGTTACTGAAATGACGAGCAGATACGGTACGGCAGAAGGCCGACAGTCTTTGTGTGAGACTAATTTTGTTTGGCGTGCAAGCGATTGGTAAATGTTGAGCTATATTGGCATATATTATCTAAGATAATGCTAAATTGAGTTCTGCAACTGAAGAGAACTTCTAATGGGCTGTAGACGTTTACAGGTGGTATAAATGCTTTGAAATAGGTGTTCGTTCAAGAGTAGACCGAGAGTGATTACTCGTGAAGCACAGAGCCTAAAGGGTAGTATTTTCGCGNTTCGCGGTTGCACAGAGCACATTTCAGACAAAAAACAGCGTGGCGTACAAGCTTGTTTTCATGCTATACAGCATACTGATTGTTTGTCAGAGGAATCTGAAGGTGGCAAACAAATACATTGTTCGATACCTCTCACCAGTCCATCTCACAAACGTCGTATTACTGTGTTCAAGACTGCTTCACCAACGCGTTTCACTTAGGCATAACAGCCCACGTTTGGGAAGACCTTTTATCATATTTTCCCTCAAATGAAGAATTCCGTTAAGATGGTATGGATTTACGGGGAGAACGATATGCTAGAAATAGAACCTCTTCACTACTCACAGACATTCATATCCCAGATTGAGAATCATAAGCCCAAACATCGAATTGTACCAATGAATAAGAACAACTGTTGCCCAGAAACTGCGTAAAACAATATTTAAACGGAATCCTGGTTCCTATATTTTACCGTCCCCAAGAGATGATATCTTGGAATGTTCGATTTCAAAGGTGATACGTTAGCTTAAACGGCAACTCACTGGCTATTCTACACTGTTGCAAAAAAGTACTTTGGTGCTCACCTCTGTCTCTCTATTAACACAAAGCCTATGGTGCAGTTGCAACTCAAAGATAACTTACCTGATCAGAATTGTGTGTGTACTATTACTCGAGTTACTATAGAGTACAGTAGAATATATAGAAAGAACGATCAGTTGACTAGTGGACAGGATTCACGAAAACTGTCCACAATGATTATCAAAAGGAATCAATGAAAAATGCGACTAGTGCTCACGTGTTTGACACATGTCACGAACTCCCCCGAAGCGGGCATTTCAAATGGTTTATCGAGTAGCCCATATTCGATGGAAATAGGTGAGACAGCACTCTGTCCCTAGCCGCATTGATCATGACTAGGCATCATGATCGCAGGATACTTCGATTGCAGCTGTTTCGGGCTAATCCATTAGCTGTGTACATACATTCAGATCATTTTTAGTTCAAAAAGTGACGTAGTCGGGGACCGTCGTATTAATTGATTTATCTTTCTACAGTGTGTTCTCATAAGAATGTTGAAGGGAAGTGGTTGCATGAAATATGCACTGTCATAAGAAATACACAGTCATATTGCTGCATATCACTCATGGACTTGACCCTGTACTGCAGCAGTTTGATGAGAAGTATCGACAAAAAATTATTTGTATTTTCCACCTTCAGACTTCTCTGAAAGCTCACTTCTAGTAATGCTTAATCACAACAATGTAGAACAAGATACGCCAATAATTAAGACAAAAATCGTTCTGGGAAGAAAAGATTCCGATCACTAGTTACTGAGGTTGATTCCATCTTCAAATTTTACGACGATCAGACTGTACTTCATCTGATCGTCGAGATTGCGTGCTGTCTGGAGCGGGTGTGTGGGTGTGTTGGGATAGCTGCTAGGTGAGCTTAATTACCTGTACAAAGTGATAAGATGATCTATGCATGCTTCTTAAGTCGAGGTGATTAAAAGATAAAATACCCTTCGCTGTTCTCTCATTCTGTACACGATCTTTTCCTATAAGTCTAGCGATAGTCTAGCAGATAGGCCGAACGGTTTCTCAAGCACCACCAGTCTATGTGACCGAACACCGGAACGAATAGGTCACTCACCAGTGGGTTCACACCTTGATGGAGGTTTTTCGCACCCTGTAAATTGTCGATTGGTCGATTTTGAAGGAGGGTTAGCTGTCGGATACCAGCCACAGCAGGAGCGTCTGCATAATCCCCCACTGAACGTGTGTCGAAAATTATCTTGTGCAGGTAGTTCATCTCCAACGAATCCCATACAGGTTACATATATCTGTATGATCATTGTGAGTCGCGTATTCGGTTTCAAGATGAACTCAACTCCCAGTAACCTATGATCTAAATTTTTCCTTCGTCAGAACAATTTTTCTCGGTAATCAATGACATACATACATATACACATACATATATATACATATAATATATACATTTGCATATCACCCCTCTACAAAACGTCAAATCAAATTATTGATTCACAATTTACCCGCCGCTGCAAATGAGATTTTTGTGATACAAATACACCTCCTAGGTACAAACTGTCAAAACATTGACATATCCGTATACTTGACGAGCGGCAAAAACCACAAAATCCGTCGTGTGCATTCAGAGAAATTTTGTTGATTCATTCATATGCTGGTTATATATATGCATATATATATATATATATGCATATACACATTTTACAACTCAGTGTACGCCTCCATTCTCTCTTGATATATATATATATATATCAGTACTTACAAAAGATGAAATGAGCAATTATGTTATCGAGATTCTCTTCACTGAATAGTGATTTATAATTTTTAAAACGTGTTCCTTTACGAGACGTATATCCATCGTTTCTCGTGGACAACAGGTCAGCGCAACAATGTGTTCCAGAAAACAGATGGATCTAGAAGTGAGATACTCATCATTTCACGGAGTCAATGTGAGTTATCGAGTGAGCACCGCCACGCGACCATCTACGATCATGAATCTGTATCAAGCATTTTCTGCTTTATCGTACTGGTAAATAAGCTACAGATCCATACAACAACAAATCCTGATGATTTCAGAGAAAATTACACAAAAGGTGCAATTCCGGATGAAAATTGAATTTACTGAAACAACAACTAGCGTTAAAAATTCCACCCAAAGTGGGTAAATTGGCGTCGACGTTGTTGAAATGAAAAGCAACAATAACAACAACAACAACAACACATTGACAACGGTCACTTGTTCAAACCGCGAACAGATAAATGCATAAAACAGAGCACCTTAAACACAGTTGTCGGATGTTTGAAAAAATGTATGCATTTGATCTAAGAAAAGGTGTTTGGGCTTGCATACTAATATAAAAAAATGGAATGAATGAGTGAACCCATAAAAACGGACTTGTTCCAGGGGTTGCTGATGTCGGTATTTATTTCACCACCGCATTTGTTATTGCGGTCGATGCGATTAACATGATACGTAACAATATCTTACACATTGACAAGATCATCCTCGACGTCATCATGAAGCTTGTGATTGGGCAATAAAGGATCATCCACTTGAATGTATTTTTTGTATACTCCATCAAGTAACCTAAATCATTCATGTTTCCGAGGAGTGACTAAGTACTACTACAACTACTACCACCCGCCATCAGGGCTTCCTTCGCG
Organism: Echinostoma caproni; assembly: GCA_900618425.1. Classification (NCBI taxonomy): domain Eukaryota; kingdom Metazoa; phylum Platyhelminthes; class Trematoda; order Plagiorchiida; family Echinostomatidae; genus Echinostoma; species Echinostoma caproni. The sequence goes on from UZAN01043810.1 coordinate 15,929, forward strand.
GTGACCCACTCCATCTTCTCCGGGCCTCTTCGCGCCGCATCCAGCACCGCCCGCACCCGGCCATTGAGAAGCACTCGGAGAGCCGTTAACTTACCCCGATCCGACCGTACTCCCGCCAGCTCCGCGAGGTCCTCTAACTCCTCCAGGAAAGTCCCCACATCTGCATTCTCGGAGGCATTAGGCTACGGAACCTTCATTCTGATCCTGGCGATGGGTTCAGTTGTTATAATTCCAAAAGGCGGTACTGGTATTCTTTTATTCAGGACTATAGATGAAAGGTCAGTAATTTTGCATGCATAACACAAAAACCGAATCAGAAACGTGCCATCGCAATTCTTTCCGACACACAGGGTAATGCATTGAGCAGTAGTTATTTTTCCAAACATATCATTTAGCTATTGATGGTCTTATTATATTTGGTTGATCATCGAAAGTTACCTACTACTCACAAGTGAGTAGTATCTCACAACACTACTACTATTACTGCCACTATTATTATTACTACTACTACTACTAACGGTGCAGGTCTGCAATGGAGTGATTTTGTGAGTTCGTTCTCGATCCTGTCCGAAATTTTCCTTGGGTATCTATTCCTTTTTGATCCACAGATTAGCTTTGAAAGATGTTGATTTTCTGAAAACTTGCGTGGACCCACATCAGCAGCATTTCCTGATTACCCTCAGCTCACTCAAAGAAGGTGGGAATTAATTTATTCGTCCAATACTTCAATTATGACCAGCGCATACTAGATAATATAAACAAGACGAGTGTTGAGCTGCTTTTGTGTCACGTATTCCTTTCCGAGGATAGAAAAGCCTAACCTAATTCGAAGGCCACCCTGGGCATTGGATAAAGGTTTTTTTACAGAAAATATACGCGAAATGATCGGCTGAAATACGCTGCCGTGGTTTTGGCCCACGGATTAATCGCACGTGCGTCAATTGCTTGGTTGGATGATATACATAGCAGTAGCTATGGGAAATTACTTGTCGGCCGTACAAGTATATGATCACCTCAATGAGACGATCCGGTGGTAAAACGCGGGGAGCGGTGATAAGCATGAACCTGATCGTGTGCTTTCCAGTAGGGAGAGTATTTCTGAGACCAAGGACAAGAGTTTTATTTAGATCTTGTTGAATTTAGAAGCATCCCGTTCACAAAATTGACATAAAACCATCATCATGTTGATTTGTCGCTCTCATTCGTGCATCACGAGGGTTGATTCATGTTAGAACAGATAATAACAAGCTTTGTACGATAATTGGCATCGATAAGTACCATTCTTAAAAATCAAATTCTTATTCGCAGTTGTTGCAATATATCTGTTTTTATGAATGCTGCAAACTCGTTTCTTTGCAATGATCTATCAGTATCCATTCAACCTAATCATTGCCCTCATTACAATCTAATCATTTGAACCTCGCTACAAATGTGGTCAACAGAACGTTCTCCACTGATGTGAAGTCAGTATACTACAATGCAGATAGTGGTTTCAATACATAAAACTAGACAATGGTTTGTTTTCTTTTTCAAACAGAAGGGTTTTGGAACACTGCCTGAATATTGTCACGGAAAATTTGAAGTTAAAAACTTACACTTTGGTGGCTGTAATAGAAGGAATCTGAGTTATAGGCACAATCGAAACTCTAAATTGTACCGACAATCGTATGCCGAAATCTGGCGTCAACGAGAAACAGGATGGAGGTCACGAAAGTAACGGTCAGTTTATTGCAAGAAATTAACGGGATTAAATGATGTGGGAAGAAATTTTATTAACTCGAGCTCATTTGGAGTTCACGTTCTTCTGGACTCATCATTCCGGTTTGAACCAGGCGAATTGCCATTGGTCCATGGTGTCTGCAAACCGAGAAATCCCCTGTCGACTTTGGCCAATCCCGAATCTGAAGAGGTCTCATTTGCGTTTAAGTCGGTTGCATACCATTTGTGTCAATCATTTACTTCCTTGCATCGACCTACCTGACGAAAACTGATACGTCAATTTGACCGCCCAATATTTACTTAACAGAGATTGAACAAGCTGACCCGGTAGGGTAGAAATCGACAACCATGCATACCCCCCCCCATCCACTTGCGCCCGGCAGTTTAATCGATTGGTCAGTGTTTGTTCTGCTCTCAGTCTGTTCAATTTTTGTGTCAATTTCATGCGAATTGACTTTGCATGTTTGCTCAACTTTGTTTTGCCTCGTGGTATTCATAATGATTCTACTGGTGGTAGTGATGGGTTTGATGGTGTGTGTGTGTGAGCACAGTGGCGTTGGTTGAAATTCGATTACCAACTGTTTGCTAATCATCAAAATCGCTATGCCGAGTCTAAAGGTCATCACTTGGTGGTTCGGACAGACCGAACTAAGATTAGGTTCTGGTAGAGGGCACCGACACCAGCTTACATGTGTCACTCAGCATGTAGGCCGTAGTGTTCAACTCCCCTTGGTAACGCATTCAAACCAACAATACAGAACACCTATTTGGCATAGAGGTACCGGGTTACAGATTTCAAAATGAGATGGTAGATACTGCTGTGCAAGACTCAATGCTTCTCTGATCAATGATCACACTCCAGTGATTATCACGTTGGCAACGGTTTCGAAATCTGCATAGATGGTTCCTCCATCGACTATAACAATAGCTTATTCAGTAAACGTTGAAAATATGCGTATAAAAAAGCTAGTGGAACACTGTTATTTGCCTTCATTCAAATGATAGCGTACTCTACCTTATCTGGTTTCATGTCCGATGTATTGCCTCAGCTGACTATTAGTCAAGTAGCATTTCTTGTCATGGAACTCAATATATGCATTACGCTATTAAGTTCATCTGAAGAATAAGGAAAATGTTGATGCAATTAGCTTCAAGCCACTGTATTATGTCTTCATTTTTCATTTTGTTATCCACAAAATGTGAACATTTCATAAGAGCAGAACTCAACTGGTAGTGTCATCAACATTCTATTGATCATGTGAGAGGAGTAAATATTTTGCTGTGCAGTATGAATGGAATTTTCAGAACTTCGGGGCACGTACATGGTCCATTAAATTAAGGACAATAAGTTTAGAACATCTGACACATATTATCATTATTTGTTAAAAGGCCGAAAGATATTACGGTTCACAAATTCTTCTCTGTTTCACTTTTTATCTGTATAATTCTACAAACAATGTTTCGGCAACGAAGAGTAAGCCGCCACATGTCACAAGCACGACGCACAAGTTGGGCATTGGGGATGATCTCCGAACACCCTACCCTACGGGTGATGAGTTGCGGACCTTAATCGCTTGCGAATCGTTTCTCAAATGAATAACGAACTTCGTCTCAGATAGATTTCCGCCTGATTATTGTTTTGCTGAACTCCGTCCCAGAAAGCATAGTGATATCAACATTTAAAATTTCTCCGTGAGAATGAGATATCACATATCAACTGCGCACAGGCATCTTAGCTGACTATTGTCGGATATTAAACCCAATACCATGAGCAACACCATCAACACCACCAGCACTACCAACACCATATCTTTTATATCAACATTTTTGAAAATCTGCAGAAATTTCATCTGTCATATGAACGATTAAATGAACAGCACAAGGTCACTGAGTGGAAGCAAACGGGACCGGAACAAATGATGACAACACACGCTTCCTTGGGGCAGCGCATGTGTGATATGATACAAAAATAAAACCCTAGATTATTGTTTTCCTTCAAAATTTTTATGTAAAAACATTGTACACCTTTTTGTTTTGGTGTGTACACAGTGACTTGTTTATTATATCCGATTGGCTGATTTCTACGCAGACAGATACAACCTGAACTATTTTTGGAATATCCACACGGGTAAGAAGCAAAATGAGACTGGCTCACACACCCACACACGAACAGAATCCCCAAAGACGGAGATCCCATTTTGAGCAAAACAAGGAGCATTGGCAGGTCAATATTCAGCTTTCGATATGCAACGAGAGAGAGGTTGCAGCCAATTTTAATTTACGTCATTGTTGACGATTGTGGCGATGCTATGGCAACAAGGACAAACGACCAAGCAAAAATTCAAGTGTGGTTTGCCTCTTGTTTTTGTTTTTATGCTTCACAGTTGCTGTGTGTCAATATGGAGGCGGGTTGTTCGAAACGAAGAACTCCTAGTTGAGTTGTGTTTCATCACAGTCAAATTCGTGACTGTTTTTCTGTAACATGCTTTGGCTCCTGAGTACACCGGACAGCCGAACGTGGGCCGAGTCTCGGTGCGGACAGGAACCGTCGACAGACAGAAGGGGTTCTCTGTGGAGAGAGTGAAATGACAATTTGCAAAAGCGGAACAGCCAGAAGGTTCAATGAGGCATGAGCACGACTCAGTCTCGAATGGTGAGTCACCAAGGTCATCACACACTAAGTTTTCTTCTGCAAGCAAAAAAACAGGCTAATCCAACTGAACAACAAAACTGTTTCAGTGGAAAACGTTCTCTATTATCCAGTTCAATGAAAGCGCATAGGAGAGAGAGAAAAACAGTTAAAGTTGTGAGGGAGGAAGTCTATCAGTAGTTTGAAGTACTGGACTACTGAACCAAACGCGATGGGATATTCGTATTCATATGAAGTCCACTGTGTTGATGGTGTGAGGTACAAGACAAGTATCAGATTAGATGGTTCGATAAACTAGAACCAACCCAGTCACGCTAGTGGATCCAGAGTGTGAGCGAATGTAGAGAAGATGTAGAAAGCTGCCATCAAGTATGAAACCCGGTTGTTCGTTCAGCGCCTCGGTCTGCTGCAAGCCCTAACCAGATGGCGTACCTTAACAGACTTGTTGCGGTTCCCCGCTCCCCCCCTCACCCCTCGATCAGCTATTTCATATGTACTTGTACGGTTGATGTGCGGTCAAATTTAATTGGAAACCAATTCTAGATGCACTAGGTAAACAAACATGTGGCATCTCAGGGTTTCGCATCTGTTGTGCCTAATAACCACATCTTAGAACGATAGAGGCCGGCCAAACTGAGACTAAAAAGTGGTCAACAACAAAATAGATATGAGTAGTCATAAAAGAGGTTCTTGAGGGAATCAGAGGTCGTGATGAATTCAGTGTCCACTCAGTTGGGCCCTTATTGGTTCCCACACAGCGGTGACGGGTTTAATCGGGTTCTAATTATCTTCCTTTCCGAGGTTGTAAGATCGGTCACTTGTCAGAACCCTTACTAAACGATGCCTGACTGCTTGTCCAAGTTTTTCATGAGCGCGTAGCGAGGCAGAGAGTGTAAATAGATTTCGACGACTTCCGATTGGAATATAATGCAAACCCTTATGTGCCCAGACCGAATTGAAAAAGTGCTGTCCGGTAACGCGTCATTCTGCAGGTGTTACCATCAGTGGTAATGTGCACTTTGTACGGAATGCACAGTATGGTGACATGACAAACCTTTCACAGAATTTTAATAATGACACGTTTGAGGGGGCGTGGATATACAACACGGACAGGATGTTCGATGGGATAAAAGCCTTTTGTTAANCCGTCAATGTATGCCATCCGTACGACACATAATGATGGGGCCAACTGATAAAACGTTTTGCTGTTTGATACAGATGAACTACAAGCTATTGGTTAGAACTTAGAGAGGTTGAGAGACAAAAGTTATTGTTTCTAGTTGCAAAGGATCGGGTGGATGTGAGTCACTGATAAACCATTATTAACAGGAAGCTATGTGGCTCGCGTTGACTTATCATCCATGAGCACATTCTGGCTGAGTTTACCAAAAAAGGGATGAGCTCGTTAGGTTACTGCAAAAGGTGTTCATTCTTTCTGGAATTGGAATGTTCCATTGAGACCAGCTATGTGTGCTTTGTTGCGAATGCAAGAGAATGCTGAAATGCAAAAAGAAACGGAGTTAGCCAAGCCACTGTTATTGAAAGATTGATGAAAATAAACTTCTTTAAAATGGTAAAAATGTACATTTAAAAATTAAAACCTTTATTCCACAAAGGTAAACAAACAAAGTCTTTAATTTTCCAGTTTCACTCACATTGTTGCCTATAAATGAACCATGAAATCTACATTTTGAAAGGCGAAGTATAAAACATGACCTCAAAAAAGCTAGTATCGGAAACATTTCAGCGTTCCTATCCATTTCCCAGTGCTTAATTGCTCACTGATATATGTGAATGATCCAACATTGAGGTAGGTCGTTTTATTTCATAGATCTGTGAACAAATCATTTTCTCGAACGCTGGATAATTTATCGCTCGTGGGGTCGCAATTATGCGAACAAGTTGGTGTAACACACTGGTGCATTCCGATCCCCCTCCACCGGCACCTCCGCCGCAATCTATCGTGGAGTTGGTGTCGAACACAGTGTCTGATCAACTGGTGTTATTCGTGTGAGTTTCTAATGATACAACCGGTTCGGAACTATCTGGGAGATACATTCCAGAAGTGATCTCTTCCCTTGTTTCTCATGCTATTCAATATTCAATTATGTGATTGATGTGCTTCACAAGTGCTCATAAACCACCGGAGTTGAGAGCAAATGAGCTGAAATGTTTGCTTGTTTAAGTTTTCACGGAATTGGGCACGTTTATCACGGACCGAGAATCGGGTCAAACTTTTCGTCCCGCGCTCTCTTTACGATAACGGTAAAATGTTGACCAGCAACACCCAGCCGAGGATGATTTTGCCCGACGCAGGGAAACAAAATTACAGTGGCATCAGGGAAACACTTTCGGTCTGTGGTTACCGCAGTCAAAGAGTCTTTTAAGCCGTTTGGCCGCGACCATTTCACGATCAGTGCCTGTAGCTTTCTTGCTCCGTTACATCAACACCCTTAGGGAAAATGTGTGCGTCAGAAATTCGATTTCTGGGGGATGAAGTCCAGTATTCTCGGTCCAAGTGACGAACGTTTAATCTAGTGATATCCAAGTATAATTAGTTGCCTAGAATTATCCTGGTGAGCCTGTTGGTGTCTTGCAATCATCCCTTGAGTGAGAGAGCGTGTGTATTCCAGACAAGGGATATGCACTGCTCTGACCTCTCTCGAAGCCAGATGGAAAAGATGGGCAGTTCAACAGGCCTGAATAATTCACTTTGGAAAAATCTGTTCGATATTTACTATTTTCATAACGGTGAATTGATGATACCGTATCTGTATATAGATGAGTGTGCCATGTGAGTTGCAGTCTCTGCCCTGTACACCACCTTTATTTGATACGAATGCTATTTATTAATCACTTCGAATAGCAATCACCAATGAGCATTTTCAAAAAGCTGGCGATTTCAAATCTGTAAATCAACATCAAACGTAGCGTGTTTACAACTTTTCAGAGCAACACCGAAGTCATTTGGTAGACGCTAAGCTTGCCAACTCGCAATTTATGATTCACTTCTACATTACTCTGTCAGCTTGGATTTATTCTGTTCTTCGCTGACTGATGCTGTTCACACTTCATTAGTACGGAGATCCACCAGATCAAAAGTTTATCAGTACTGGTGAATAAGTTAAGCTAATTGCATTATTTTAACAATGAGTAATAGTTGTCATCTTCAAATGTGCCTCGGCTAATTTTCTCGATGTAAGCAAAGTTTAATAGTCTTGCGTAGTTCTTCCTAACTTGGATACACTTCAGAAGATAGACGAGTTTAGTTTTCCTAAGTTGAATGTTGTCGCAACAAGCAGCTGTTAGGCAATTCTGTCGCTGTTTCACATTCCACATAGAGTCCCCGTTTGAAGTTATCACATATCAGGATTCACAAAAAACGGCCAAACTCAATCAATCAATCAATCAATCAATCAATCAATCAATCAATCAATCAATCAATTAAACCATCAGTCAATTCAACGAGACCGGCTTGTGTAGATTCTGCCAACTCACGCCCACAGAAATGCACACAGACAGAGTGAGGGACGAGCGCAGATCTAACAAACCCCATACGTCTTGATCCCCAGGATCTTCGCGATCAGTTTCGTTTATCATTTGCATCACGTTTCGACGGGGATCGCCATGTGTAATTCCGACCTTATTAGCATGAATACCAACGGATAAAAGGCGTTGAATGTTGCGTATCCATCGTTTCCAGTCGCGTAACCAGATTCGCTAGCACTTAATCAAGTGTAATTTGAGGTACTTTTGTGGACCATCGATTCGCTCGGTGAAATAGAGTTGTTTTGCATACCTATAAACGTAACGTGATGAATGGCAAATAACCGATTGTCGGTACTGTATAACAACGAGTGTGAATAACCCCAAGTTTAGTAAAGACCAAGAGACACATTTTCATCATTATTTAAGAATTATTAGGTGTTTTTTCAGTGAATAGCGAGGTACATTAACGGGATGGTTATGCATGATTTCCTTAGATAAGTATTCAGTGTTTTGGATGATAAAACGAGAATGGGGTGTTGTGAACAAATGAATACTTTTATTGCCCTAGTCAAAGGTGTTTTGAATATTTTGGAAAGCATATTCGTGAGAACATGTTAACATTCGGCAGACACGCTGACCAACAAAGAACAACACATTTATGCTGGGATGTCCTGGTGTCATAAATACTGGGCTAGCATTTTCTGTTGGATCCTTACGATAGTTGTTGTAGAATATCTGATATAGTTGAACCATCAATGAAATGATAATTATGCAGGTGTATGATCTATCAAGTTCCTTCTCTTCCAGAAAAAGTTTTAGTCAAGGACACTCAGCAATGGTCGATGCAGTGACCCTTTGCTTGTTTCATTTATCCTCTTTGACATTCAAGGCGGTAAGAATGCCATGGACCAAGTGTTAGTCTGCTTTCCCTTCTTTATGCGATAACTTCACTGTCATCCAAGACGTTTCTTTACAGTTAGACTTTAATCTCAAATTATCCAAATGCTTTGAGTGTATTTTATCTTTATCGAGTTGCACCCATTCCTCGCACATCGACGGTGCTATCATTCGTAGCGAGAATACCATCGATGGTTTTACCAAGGAAAAAAATCACAGATGGTTTTCGCATATACTCAGGACTATTGGTAAACGCAGTCGTGTCTTTTTCCAAATTCCCAGGTTGAGGAAATTCACTGCTATGCAGTCTGTCGTCTCTTTTGTGTGTGTGTGTCTTACTCATTATTCACCATTACAGCTAAACTGGTTTTATATATATGTTCACATACGTCGAGGGTGTTGCCGTGGTATGATTTAATTCTATGAGAAAATAGGAGAACATCGTCAGCCATTGAGCAACACATTGTTTTTCGATCTGTTTGCTATATGCGTAATTCCCAATAGATTTCTTTGATAAGAGGGAATCTCCTCTCCGGACAAGAAAAGCCAGGTGGTTGGAAGGGGGAGATGAAATATTTGCAGGGCGGGTTCACATGTTCACTATAGTCTAAAGACTAGCTAATTTGTAATTTGCTTGTGAAAAAGAGGAAATCAAATGTGGAAATAAATGAAATCCACTAATGACATCCGACATGTGTGGTGTGCTTTGGACAACCTTTGACGACCCCATGTACCCGCACCCAATGATCGTCACAGATTTGGGTGTTTTCTGCACAAATCCTTTCAAAGAATGCTTGCATACTGAATCACCTTATCTGCGTAATGGTCACACCCAGTCCTGCTGCAACCGCAACTCGAAGGGGTACGAGATAGACACTGGCGATGCGGAACACGCAGTCGTGAAAAAAATGAACGGTATGTCACGTTTTTTATTTGCAATGTTAGTGCCAAATTCAGTAGTCCCTCTGGGATATTCACTTGTATACAACTTAGTGCGGTCAATGTGCGGACCACGAAGATGAATTCATTTTGGCTGAGAAAACAGTCGGGAATGACGAAGCAGATGAGTGTGGATATTTGCTCGAACTGCACTGTTTCGGCGATAATCTTCGATCTGAAGGGAACTAAAAGTGACTTACCTCACGGCAAAATAGCGCATTCCTCCTTCTTCACCGCATTTCTTCCAGTCTGCTCTTCCAGACTACTCTTAATTATGGTTTACTCTGTACTGCAATTTCATATCTATATAAACTGTAGTATACTGCAGATTTGCTGTGAAACCCTGAAGCAAATATGGGTCAGAATGTACACCTCGTCAATGTGGTACATTTTTGTCATAAATGTTATTTGATAGGTTGTCAATCCCATAGAATATAAAATTGATATGTTCCCAAATAAAAGTGATCTCAAATTTAAGAGAACGTAGTGCAGCGAACAAGCTCGTTTGCGGTGAATCTTCTACAGGCCAATCCATCACAATTTACATCAAACTTTATAGCAGGGGGTGAGACATGACATTTTTGGAAAAGAGCTAAACCACATTCCAGTTCCATGACCGGATGTTGCTCACACTTTGGTCCTCACACATGCTCACGGGTTCGGGTCATTGGGGGTTGGTGGGGAGATAGCTGTGTCGTGTGTAGTGTTAGCCATGGAAGACCGGGTGTTCTTACGATTTTTTTTTCGATGGAGCACATGCGGGATAGGGTGGGGGTGGGGGTATAATGTAAGCCAATTTCGATCGCTTCCGCTGGGACCAGAATGTGACCACTTCACAAGCACTGATGATGTCACCTCGATTGGTGATGAAACGTTTGCAAACAAATTGCCAAGCTCGGCGAACAGGTGAAATAGAGTTCAGTCCATTCGAACGATGAGAACCGACTTTCAATACTTTCTCAATATTTCTTTTTAATTCA
>UZAN01043811.1:24986-37765 GCA_900618425.1 Echinostoma caproni
TCTTAGAGTTATGCTCTGCACGGTTTGTTGCAGTAATATCGGTGGTAGGCGTTTGACATCGTAGCCGTGCAGAGCATAACTCTAAGAGTTAGAAGTTGGTTTGTCTCACTATTCAAACTGAACAGAACGCGCAGGCTAGAAATTCGCTAAAGTCATTACTATTGGAGCCAAATCTATCGAATTTCTCTAAAGAAGGATGTTTACAACAAACAACGATTCACGGTTTATTCGCAGGAGCGATACCTTCAAGCTGTCAGAACCATAACAGTTAATTGCCTTGGAGACCCACAGGGAAGCGGGGTGGAATGTAGAAATTGCAGTCCACTAAGGCTCATTGTTCATTCAATCGGACCATACGGCCGTCGTAAATGGTTGGGCCAATACACCCTGTCGAGTTGATACGCATCGCGACCAAAATTTCCTGGAGCTAATTTGTACAAAACTACTTGGGATGTTTTGCATCAGAGTTTCCCAACTCCCTACTCCCCCTTCCCCTGGCATGAAGTGTCTCATCACTCCGGTCACATGCTTGGAGATTTATTGATTGCCTTTTAGTTCTCAAACTTCAACGAAAACATTCTTACCACAAGGAGGCAGTGAGTGGAACCGCCACAACACAACCCTCAGTCGATGTATTGCATGAGAACAGTTCTCTCGTGTGGGAATATTTTTAGTTCAATAGGCCTTATCATAGATGAAAGTAAACCAAACTCATGGACGAATTCTAGAAGATTATCGTAACCATATGACAAGATAGCATTTCCAGTACCACTCGATCTTGGTCCTCGTTTATGCAATTTTAACACCTACATAGTCATATATAACCGATAGCTACCTTCTCTGGTGGACCAGATTGGTGCAGGGTACGGCCATCGGTAGCACCGCGATTTCTGGGTGAACCCCGTCACATTCTCAGGCTTCGTTGCTGATAGCTTGAGACCATTTTTTCAAAGAGGAAATACCTACCGTCTAGGTGACTATTCTCCTATCCACAATCTAGGAACGTGCCCCGTAGCATGCAACCTAATTAGCCGCATACATTTAATATCTTGGGATATGCATGACCTGTAATATATCCGTTAGTCCAAGGTTAGGAGAGACCACGTTTTCAACTAAAATAAATACCCTCTATATTATCGGTCTCCCAAAGCATTTGCTTGGGATTGCTTTCAACTGCCTTCCCCTATGGGAAAAGTAACAAGCCAATATTCGGGGTTGTTGGTGGGCCCACGGGCCCGGGGATGCAGCTCATTTGGGAGAGCTGGGATATCCTAATTCGCTCTCTTCCGAAAAGAAGGAAAACGGACTAAATCCAGGAGACTACGGTCGTGATGATGCCCAATTGGACTGAATACAAAAGCGGACTGAACACATTGGGACAGTGAATGGCATTACAATGACGCAATATCCAACTGATTGTGCACCAGTCGCCAATGATAGGTGCTTTTTACAATGTCCCGGTGGATAACCAGACTCCGGTTGTGAATCATTTGAGCTGGGAAACTGGGAATTCGGTGTCAACAAACAATGATTTATGCAGCGTATTCCGTTGTGTACAAACTAAATGAGGTGCGAACTGAAAAGCTAAGAAGCACTGTTCAGTTGTTTCGACCTGGCTGGTTCTCATCAGCAGTGCGAATCCATCTACCCAACCGGGGATCGAACCTGGGACTTCACAGGTTGAAGGCAGGCATGCTATTCAATTGACCACCGGGAAGTTGATCAGATTGTTTCTTCATATTCCTTATTTATGCTATAACGCAGCTATTCAATGCTTCCCAGCTTTTCAATTCGCGGTTGTTTTGCACTTTACACGGCGAAATTCACTATATGAATAAACCAAGTCCTCCGTTTCTCTCATGTTATATAAGCTTCACTTGAGATTAGATTTTCCGAATTCCAATTGTGCGAAATTAGTTTCAATTCAGGTCGCATTGAGAATGATAACTGCTATCAAGGGTTCATACATTGCTGAAGGAGTTTAAACTTCCTTCACTTTGTGCATACCAATTGCTAAACTCATAATAGGGGTACGAACCCAGGGAACAGGTTCATCCCATAATGCATTAACTTTTCGCGATGGTCTAGAACGTCGCATACATATGGCAGATTATTACAAAAGATTCCGTACCCAAAAACTCACCCACCAACAATTCTCTTTAGAAGTTAATTAAAAAAACGAAGCTTAGCTGTTGGTGACTCCAAAATAAAAAAAGATAAAATGAAGTGCTACAAAAAGACAATGAGACCAGAATGTGCACAGGGGAACTGTGTGTGTGTGTGTGTGCGAGCGGGTGCGGGCGTGTGTGGGTGGACGGACGGACGGACGGATGAACGGGGATGGGGATTAGAACTCACTGTGAATGACAGACACGGTACAATCGAACAGATAAGTTTGTTCAATCTGATCATCCAGGCAAGTCAATTTCAAATAGAACGGATAGAACTGCGAAGAGTAGTCCCTGAGCGAATTTAAATTCATCGGTCCAATTGTTGCCACGGTGGTTGAGACGGGATAAGTCGATCGTCCGGTCGACCGGGACGAAGGGTTAGCACGTATGGATGATGAATGACTATCGGCTCTATACATTCCAGTAGTTGCGGGGGGGGGACTATAACTCAGTTTTAGGTATCACTAATCCTGATACATTGACTATATGAAGAACTGGTGTCAAAATAAGCTAATCCGGTGCAAAGCCATGGGGCTTTTGCAACTGCATATTTCGTCTCTGGCCTCGACGCTCAAACAGAATAAATAAATATGAGCCAGAGTTACTGTGGAAAAAGGTAATATATCCAATCTGTCACACACACATACAAACACACACGTATTCTCATGTGCACATGAGACGGAAGACGAACCCTACTATTGTTTTCGTTCTATCGGTCTATTGGATTGCTTGTTCACGTGTTCGACTGTCTGTCGACACCCAAATGGCCAGGCGCAGTCTTCATTCGTCCATACGCCATTGAATGGGCGCAGCCCATAATGGATTACCTAATCACACTTATCTTTTCCGTCCAACCCTCCACGCCTCATCAGAACTAGCACCAGCACCACCACCACTGCCATCACCGGTTTCTGTTCCCAACGCCATCAACAACATACATCAGCCCGGTTCACTACTACTCGATGTTGGAAAGCGCATGTGAATTGTTCAGCAACGGACAGAAGAGACTGGACGAGGGAGAAGAGTATGAGAGCAAAATGTTGGCTGGTTGTTTGGCCAATAACCAACCAATAGGGTAGGCCGTCGATCACCTTGGAATGTTTGGTCAGAAAGTCAACTCTGCTCTGTTGTTTGGCAAAAACAGAGAGAGCGAGAGCGAGAGAGAGCGGGAAAGGCAATATTCACACGAAACCAACCGTATGAATGTAGCAAAACGAAGGCCTAGCAACAGAGCTTCTAAAACAGATGAAGCCTGATCATGATGGCCAACGATTGCAACACATTTGATCTGGACAACCATGTAACATTCAATTCTGAAGTAAACAGGCATTCTCGTTCTTATTGTTACCACTACTGCTCTGCTGCCCAATATTCATCACGTGATGTTGATGCTTCTCGGGGTGAGGAGAGTAGGAGTAGAAGGTAGCGGTGACCACGATCAGAACACAATAGGTTTTCTTTTCATATTCAGAAAGGGGGGAGACAGTGTACTCCAGAACAGATTGAAAACAATTCTTCACAATTGTTTCCCAATGAATCTTAGCCACACCTTGACTTGTATTTTTAATAAGACTGAGAGAGATGAGAGCATTAAAAATTTGAGGATGGACACTGTTGATGGAGTGTCCTTGTGTGATACAAGAACGCCAATTTCTTGACCTATGAAACTGATGAGAATATTTCAATTTTCATTCTAGACAACCTTGCACTTTCACGTGGTTCGTTTGGGGGCTGATTTGTTTACTACCCGTTTGAAAGTGGTAGGAGTAGGAGGTGAAGAAGTCGAAATCTATAACCAGTACCACGGTATAGAGATGTAAGAAAATCAAAACAAATTTGGGAAGAAACTGAGCGGATGTGCTCACTGTATTGTTTATGTCAGTCTGCCCCATCGATCAATGTCTACAATCATCAATTCCTTCGATCATAAGGCTCCGACCCAGAAAGCCTGGAGCCACTTATATGACCGAGTTCCCTAATGGGACTCTTAATATTCATATAAAAGGTCTTGGTTTGATCACCTTGACTATTTTCCTCCGTAGACGTCACTCAACCAGGGAGCCTGCGAGACGATATACGTAACACATTCCCGGGATATCTAAATTCTTGAGAACATCAAGCACTTGCCCCAATACACACCACCTCACGCCTCTTCACCTTACTTCGTCACTGTTTGTCCGGTTGTCCCAACAAGCATGAGCGATGTGGTGTAGACAGTGCTGTTGAAACATCGATAGTCCATCACTGTCCAGTTCTCGTGACGACCAAATCTCCGAACCATCCAATAGCACTAGTATAATGGCTACAGCATGCACTCCACCCTTCAACGAAAATCGAATCTCGTGATGGCGCCATCGATTTCTCAAATTGGCCAGCCCCAATCTAGCCTTTCGTATGCGTGCTGAACCTTAATCTAAGGTTCGTACACCAGGCAAAGTGTAGCCATATAAATTGCAAAATTTATCAGTCTACTCCATTGTTTTCTCAGGTATAGGGAGGGTGAAAGCCTGAGCATACCAGTCCTGTAACATAAGAATGTTCCGGGGTCCGTGAACAACGAACCACTTCGACTTTTACCCGAAGCCCGGATACATCATAAAATGGAACACAGTTTATTGCTTTAATGGAGACAGAAAACATAATGGATACAGAACGTTCCATTCATGTTTGTGTTCTGTCTTAGATAAACCGCATAATGGAATCTGCGAGAGGGAGAGAGAAGGACCGAAGACACCCATTCTATCACAAAACGGCAATAAACTGACCGGTTTGAGGACACTGTTAGTTGATTGCTTGGTTTTTCGACTGATCTCAGATCGACAGAGAGGGGAGAGGGGCCAATAGTTGAACTCAGCTCGATTCGTGCCGAGATAATAGACAGGTGAGATTTCAATTGTGGGTCAGACGGAAAGACGAATTTGTTTGATTGCTTGATGCCTAAATGGCTCAACGCACAATCAAGCACATCAAGAAGTAGGTCACGAGTGTAACTGTAACCGTTCATGTCACCTGATTACCTTATGTGGAAGTAAATCAGTTGATGTGAATTTGCTCTTTCTTCACATGAATTTGGTGAAGTTAGTCCCAAAGAGTTGAGTAAACTTACGGAAAATTGATGGAAAAACCTCAACCGGTGAGAAATACGGCCGTGGAGAGAAAAACCATTCTTTTTATAACAGGAGCTTCCGAATGATCAAAACAAGCATGATTAAATTCACATTGAAATCACAGTTCATTGAATTGTGGGACACATGTGATGTTGATTTGAACTGATCATCTTTCAGACTTCCGTCTCACGCACAATCCTCAGTTCATACAGTCAATCATACACTCGGGGAGCTCTAGAGACACACGTTTCGCTCCCATTAGAGCTCATCGGTATTGCAAATCCACTGTCACATCCGGGTTTTGAACTCCGGAACAATCGCATGGAAGGCATGCATGTTACCAGCTTTCACCCCGGGGCTGACCGAGTTTTTTCTGATGGCGTCTTCAATCAAAGTTCATTTTGACCCGAAATCAACGACGATTCGGCAAAACCGTATCCTCATAATCATTTGCTAGATTGCTGGTAAACATGAGACCACATGAAACTGATCTCGCAATGTATGGGATATTCTCATTGCTGAGTTCTTTTCCCGTTCGACATGTTTCAACCCTGTAAAGGACTATGCCAATTCCATGTCGATTCTCAATGACTCTTTGGTTCCTACCTATTCCGGTTCAGACGAACGATCCCGGATCCATATGCTGACACGTATAGTGAGGGGTGGAATTCTGAGAACCGATTATCGTTTAGCAAGTTAGCATATTTCATCTCTTTTACCGACTTCCCGATCCCACTCCCGGGCATCAATTGGGAGCAATTCCGTTTGTTTCGGACTGTATGCTCGTCAAAGTTCCAACAATATAAATATCTGCGTTACAATAAACCATTTTTTATTACATCTTAGCGTACCATTATATATTCAATAAAAGGAAGTAAAATTAAAAAAGTTAAAAATAAAATGAAAAGCAGACGGTTTGAACCCCACATTCACGAGAACATGCCGGTCAGTGTGATGGAAACCGGTAGCTTAAGCCCTGGAACTTGAATTGGCGAACCACGCTAGGTTAAGCGTCGTATTGAACCGGACGACAGCAAAGCTGCATACCACTAAAGTTGGGTGACGGTGGCGGGGCTCAAACCTCGGACTACAGGGCACAAAGCAAGCCGGTGACAGCGACTGCGCCACCACCACTACCACCATCCACAATGAAGAAACTACATGATTTGTGCATCATATTCCATGACCAATTTATTGTATTTACCTAGATTTTTGGATTACCTTCTCTCCCGTAGGCACGATCATCACGATTCTCGAGAATCCAGATGACAAAGCCGAAAGACGAGTTATCTCTCATTTGAACGTAAATATACCGAAAAACAATTCTCACCACTACAAAAGTCTTACACCTCCGTGAACTTTACACGCCCAACTCGGTTACAAAATCGAGTGAACTACCAGTCATACCGTGTTTGTATTTCAGCATGGTTCAATACCCTGGGTGACCTATCGGGGCCTTGTGTGGTTCGCCACTCCAATCCCCGGGGCTTAGGTTCCCGGTCTCCACACCGAACAGCAGGTCCACGTGACTATAGAGCTTTCCCCGTCTGCTTTTCATTACACTTAAGTGTGTAATAAAGATAATGGCAATTGACAATTTTGATAGGTCGATATTCAACAGATTGGTGCAAACCACAGTTTTTTGACACCTTTGAGGGGAAAAAGACGTTCAAGTAAGCCGGTACAGAGCATTAGCAACTATAGCAAGTTAGAAGAAATTTACTGGTATCCAGAAATCAAGAACTTATACCTTTATTGAGATCAATTTCAGTACACGTGAGATAGCCAGACGCAGTAATAGGTCACAATCATAAAAGGAATGGACATCAGAAAAAGCTCTCGGTGAAAGAAAGGTGCAAGTGGCCACTGATGACCGCTAACTCCGTGGAACATGCATCGGAGATGAAAACGGTCCTTGAGCTGAACGTTTCGATGCGAGGAAACAATGTACACACGAGGCATGCCCTTTGGATGAAATACAAGACGCATAGCTCTAAAAAAGGTTACCAACAGAAGGACGTTTATTGTGGGTTGGAACTCATGCGGCTTGGAATTTTGCGTACTATTTTGACGAAAAGAAGTTTTTTATTTTGATGGACCCAACACAAGAAACTGTACTGGCATGATCTGCGGAGAGAAGAGCGGTGCACTTCAGTAAGCGAATTCACGATAGAAACTCCCCTAGGTTATGGGTACCTTCTCGAACAATGACCCAGGCGCGCTCGTCGCACTTGGTGGGGTGCGAGATTCTGATGTCTCACCTTCTGCTAGAAATGGCATCAAATGGTCGGTCATAGCGAGACCATTTTCCAGCATTAGTTCACTGTTGAACCCATTTGAGAGAGACATACTTGATTAGAAAGTGAACTGATAACGATGACCGCATTAGTTGAACCATCCTCCAGAGTATGCTGAAGTGTATAGAAGTTTGAAAATGGAATGCTCAATGTAGCGGATAATAAACTGGATTTAATGGATGAAGTCTACGGTCGGCGCGATACACCTTTGCAGTTAAATTAATGTGTTTTATTCGATATAATTTAGTTAAAAAGAAAACAATGGTCTGATAAATTTCGTAATTCAATTAGATTCCCCAAAATGGTAATGATCGTGCATATGGAAGCGGACACAATACATAAATCTAGGAGAGAGGGGTGCAATACTTTCATAGCAAAGGAGAACTGTAACTAATATAGTCGAAAAATAATCATCCAAACGAGTTAGGACTTTCTACCACCATAAACAAAGAGGAATTATTGGTGTCACCTGACCCCGTCCCCTCCTTAGAGCCGCAGCTGTGACAAAACCCAGTGGACAGCACGGTACAGATAGACCCAAGAAACTTTTTTATTTCTCGTAAACAAAAACCGCGCGCGCACTCTCACCCACTCCATCCCCGTTGTAAAACACATCTTGACCATCTGTCCACGCCACGGGGTGAAACTATGCAAGGACATGTGCACGGTTTGGATGACTGGCACTATCACTCGGCTAGTACTTTCCGATTTAGTCTGTGTCACGCGTACGCTTGTATGTCGATGTCGTGGTGAACTGAGGATAGAGGCTCCACGGTGTTCTATTTTGGGAGAAGCGACGTGCCACTATCGGCTGCCAAAGTGCAGATACATCGATCTTGATGAGAGATCCCTTTAGCGCGTATTAACTTAGTAAAATTCCCGTTTGTATGACAATCAAATTGTAAACAAGCACACGAACGATACCAGGACACGCGTAAACGAATGAGGTTGGAGATACTACATACCAAACGTGAATGGATTTGGTTTTGAGCTGCAGATTAAAGCACAAATGTACTGGGAGAGTCGTGAAAGATCCTTAGTTGGATCGATACATTCGTGCATTGCTGCCGCTGAGACTCAACCAGGTTGAAACAGCTGTACTGTTTCTGCTAGCTTCTCAGGTTATACTTCATTTGCTCTGGAGCTGGTGCAATTTTGGCATACAACAAACTTATTTGTTTTCACTTTTATCATGTCCCAGATATGAAGCCAAGCCAGGGATCTAAAGCGTTCACACTGACAAAGTGTGGTATGGTTTAGGCCAAATTTTGTGCGCAAGAAGTCACTGAATGATTGGGGTGGTGATGGCACTGTGGTTTAGTCACTGTCACCGGCGTGCTTTATGGTCTGAGGTTTGAGCCCCGCTACAGCCACCCGACTTTGGTGGTAGGCAGCTCTGCTGTCATCTGGTTCAGTACGACGCCTAACCTAGCGGGGCCTTATGTGGTTCGCCAATCCAAGTCCCGGGGCTTAGGTTATCGGTTTCCATTAGCAAACAGGAGGCCCTTGTGTCTATGGGGTTCGCCCTGTCTGCTGTTCATCACACTTAGGTGTGTAATTAAAAAAGCCAGAAAATTTCCCATGTGTATCACAATGGGTGGGAGCTTCTTATGTGAGGGACAAAATGAATCGCGGAAGATCACCGAACAAAGGGGAGCGTCCGCGCTAGCAGCGCTGTTTCTGCATTTTCAAAGGCTATCTAATGGAGTTGTATTGGTGGGTGCTAATCTTGGTCAGGGCTCGTTTATAATGACTAGTAAATTCCATGATGGTCCATTAGTCCTAGATTAGGAAAGTATTTAATTCAGCTCAAAAACACAAAAAAGAAACCCAGAATAGTTCGGGCGATACAGCTTGCCGAAAGTAACACTGAGATAGTCCTATCCAAGGATGAAGTTTACTTCATCCCGTCGGTGAAAACACCAACTTGATAAGAGTGTATACTCAAATAAAACGTGCGCAAATAACCTAACCTAATCAGAAAGCAGTTTTATGTCGCTCTTGTGAAACAGACAATTCTGAGAGAGAAAGAACATGTACTCGATGTAGAATGTGGAACTTTATAGATGAATGCTCCAGTGGTGAGATCTTGTTTGAACCTAAATGCTTCGTAGCAGATCAGCGGGAAGTGATGGTACAAAAGGAATAGAATGATGAAAGTCGAAAATGTATCATATCTATTCTTTCGCTACCTGGCCAATTTCAAGCAGTCATTTAATGTGCTGAGTGTCGGTAAAAACACGATGTCAGGATGGTGTTTCCAAAAGATTGGACTAAAATTCGTTTACAAATCGGAGAATAGGTTCCGGGAAAGCAATAATTTCCAATGAGAACCCGCAGGAGAACGTGCTCATGCTTGCCTGCCTCTACAATTGCATAGGTTTGTTTCCATACCCATCAAAGTATTCTATACTAACACGAACTGTGAGCAAAAATCTCAATAAAGGTAGGTCATATTCAATCGGGCGCATGAGTTGTGGGGTCTTCCGTCGACAACTCCATTTGATGAAAGTATATAATTTTATTCTGTATGGAGGAGATAGCTGGGATCTGACAGTTGAAGGAGACTGGAGTGTGACATAAGTGGTATACGGAAAGAAGGTATTGTGATGTAATTGGCCCCAAATAATCGGTTCCATAGGTGGTCGATGAACAATGACAAACGAATACAGTGATTGAGCCTCTGATTGGATGTAAAGAAACGGTGGCCCTATGTTACATGTACCGAGTAAGGATGGTAAGGCGATTTGACTAAAGCATCACTGAGTCGAAAAGTACAAAAAACAATCCGATTTTGAAGGAAATAGCATGGTTCTGTTTTGAATATGTTATCAACAAACTATGCAATAGGGATGAGGGAGATAAAAGCAAACACTTCAGCTTCTTTCATCGCGTAAGAAACAGACTAGTTGAGAAAGATTGCCTTGGTGTGAAAACGCACGAACCCCGTGAAAACTGATGTAGCATTTCTTTCTGGAATAGGAAAAAAAACTGAAGAACAACAACAACACAAAACTTCATTTAGGTATGCATTCGATAGAGTAAGTAATGGGATTTTGTGAAATTCAGCATATTAGGATGTAAAAAACAACGGTGCTTTGCGTGTTTTCAAAATTCGCATCACCGTTACTGACTGGGTGTTTGACCGGGAAAAGTTGTGAATTTTGGTCAGTCTGACAAAGCAATGCTTGTAAAACAAGCGGATCACTCATGGGACTCGAACAATTGAACCGTTTCTGGTGGTATCATTACTAGTCCTAGTCACGTGCCCAAAACTCTTCGCCCCCCCCCCTCTCTATCGCTGTAGAACCACGGACCGAGCACTGATATTCATTGAATGGCCCCGCAATCATCCGCCTTAAAATAATGTTGAGTTCCTCCCGGACCGAAACGATAAACAGGCTGGCACTGGCTCAGCCATCACGCGACCCTAGTTGACTTACCATGATATGAACGAATAGATCCAGCTAGGAACATGTCGCACGAGAGAACTCATGTTCCAAACAAATGGGTATCCACCTTATATATCTCGCGGCTTGCACACACACGTCTCATATGTCCAGACTTGGGTCGGGACGAGGCTTGTGTGTCTCATGACTCATGTTCGCTTATTGGGGTGCCTACACCCCATGCGGTCTGTGCACCGGAGCGCGTAGGCGGAGATCGGAGATCGGACTATTGCCATTGGTCATGTCCCAACCCATGGTCATATGAACCGGATTCGAAGTGTGCAGACATACACTACAGGAGAGACATATCTGTTCTCTAACCCTGATATGGGTGGGCATCCAGATTGCTAGTGTGTATGTGTGGAAGATCATCGGTACTGCACACGTCACACGAACAAAGCACTAACATCGATGCGGGGTGGTGGCCACAACGCGTTCTGGAATCGGGGTGTGCATTCGGAGCCCATCGGTTTTATCAATTCCCGTGGGGTTAGTGCAAGGCTCACACACTGAAAGTGTTCGAAGTTGGCTCAGTATCGAAAGCCTCGAACTCTTTCGTGCACATGTACACACACACACACACACACACACCATGGGCGTCTCTTTGCAACCGACCTCACACGGACTGACTCCGAAGGTATTCGCGATATGTAGTTTATCTATAGATCGATGAAAGAGCATAGTGACCGGTCTTCAACGTTCGTTCATTTGCGTTTCAGTATACGATAGTTACCGATTGATGACCTAATAGGAAAAAGCTAACCGTTGTTTGCTGACTGAAAAGGGAAATTGAATTAACCAAATAAGACGATTATTACTTGCTTGTTGTTTACTCAAACGATGTAAGTGTTCCCATGGTGGAGTTGTTAGAACATAACATGGTCTGTGTAATTCCAACAAACCAACTAACTGAATAAAAAAGGCTGACTTCGTCGAGCAATATACTAACACCCCACCCACCCACCTCACTCAGCAAAAAGAAACTGGAGGAGTTGTTCCGTCGTAAGATTGCAGGTTGACTGACTTGAGTGCGCCGTATATGTTTAACCGTCCAACATCCTGCATGCACAACTCTACCACAAGATCGTTTAGCCCTGTAAGAATAAAAAGAACAACCAGATTTTCCCCCTCTGTTTTCACCAAATCAATAATAGTCTTCATGAACCGTGTATTCGTGAGTCTGCATGGAATAAGACCAGCTGCGTCATTCTACAACTACGCTTAAGCGTGGATCATCGGCCCCAAGAGTTCAGGATTTCGACTGAGAACACTGAAAGTTCGCGGTTTGAGACCCGGTAAGAACAGATAAATAGCATGCAGTGCACTAATGCGTTTCAACAAGGGCGGACTGCTATTCAGTACCGCTGTAGGACTTCACTTCCATTCTGTGACTCGAAGACCTTACATAAAAATCAAATCTAATGAACGGTTGTATATCTTGAAGGAGGATGACATATTTGACTGCTGTAAAAACACTCTGACACGAAAAAGATCAATGCCAATGATAAATTGGAAGTTATGCACAATGGTATGTAAATCAGTGATGTAATTCTGAGTTCAGCTGGGATTGGTTCACAGTTGCTGAGACCATGATCAAAATTTTGAACGGTCGAAGAACGCTTAACCTTTGTGTGCAGATCAAGCAGTTTGTGCTCTAAGCGAGTAGAAAAGTTAGTGGAGAACTTATCAAGATTACGGTGAAGAGGATGAGTGAGGTCTGTTAAAATCTTTCGGAAGGAATTCCCTGATAGGTAA
>UZAN01043812.1:20336-32894 GCA_900618425.1 Echinostoma caproni
AAAAGCAGGAAATGCCACCTGCTTTTCATTATCCTCCTGGAGATTACACTTAATATTTAGATGCGTACTTTTCAATGTTGCCAGTATTTCATTAGGATTGTAATACTCGCACAAAAAACAGATTATGTCATCAACATATTTTGTGTATGGCGCTTTCAGCGGAAGCTTTGGTGGTGTTGCTTTCTAGCACTGCCAGAAAGACGTCCAAGAATGACGTGCTTATGGGAGAGCACACAGCCACTACGTTTTTCTGATTGTGAGTGAGAGTGAAAATGTGGTCTACACAATTTCGATCGGGTTGGAAATCAGCCCAATTTTCACGGGTGCAGTGTTCACGTGCGGTAGGCAATAGACGGTGTATGCTATCAGCGAGACGTTTGGATGCAATATCGATTGAACTCATTACTTGTAAAGGCTATTCAAAAGAACGTCTGTGATTGCCCCGTTTCAGGACCCCCTTCATATTTGTAAACCTGACCTACCTTTGCATAAAAATATCTCATTTTTATCAGTCGCTTCTCTGGTACTTTGCCAAAATCCAGTCGCCAGAAAAAGCATGCAACCTAGGCGCAATAGTGTTAATAATATCTGACCTATAATGCAGAATCTACAAAATGTATTAGAAATTATTCAGATACGAAGTGGTTAACCTGTAAGTAAATCAAAAATTCAAAGTCAAAGTTGAAAACATTTTACTTCTTCTAAGGGATCAATTTTCTGCTCAAGACCCAATAGGGTCATTTGTCATCGATTTCAGTTACAGGGGAAAAGTAAACCTTCGACGTAAATTCCAGAAGGTAGCGTGAAATTTTCAAAATGGATATCTTTTACTTAGGGCTTTGAAATTATATCTCTGACGGATTATTTTTATACTGGAAATCTCGAAAGATATGCAATAACAGACACTGGTGGCCCGATGGCAACGATTACCAAATTATTACCCGGGAGTCGAATCCCACCATCATCGCTTAACTTTCGATATTCTGCGTTGCATAGCAGCCATTGGTTGGCCGCTTCTCCTTTCCTGAAAATTGTATCACTGTGTTCAATGAAAAGAAGTAAAATCGAAAAACGAAATCGTAAGCAGTGACATACAAGTTTATAATGACACCCAGTTACGGAAGTGGATACACATTGTTTAGGTCCTGTGTACTGGGTGAGTTTGAGAAGTTCTCGCAAGAGGTAAAATGTTTTCAGAGACAAAGTTGATCAAGTAACTAGGGATTACCTTTTATCCGTGAAATAATTGTAACAGACCGACGTAAAATTACTTATTCTTAAAATCTAAGACCGGAAAATAAAACTGGAGAGCAGTAAAGAATGCGAGTATCGAAACAGGAATATACAAAACGAGTGAGTCAAAACAGTGGAACTTTTAAAGTTCGCTGGGAGAAACACGTACGTGAAATTCCTTTAGAGGTAGAGTTGAAATGTGATGTCCATGGGAGATATTGGTAGATAGTGACACCAAAGTAGTGTATTGGGGAACAAAGTGGTTACCCGAATTGAGTACAGAACTATTTCTTTCGAAAGAATGTAACCCTTTCTGGTTTAGCTGGTGAGATGATGACGTCCCCACAATTGAAAGCGTTACTAGATAATTTGGAATACGAAGAACATAAACTTAATGTAGATAAACTAGTTTGACACTATGAGAAACGAAAATCACTTTGGAATTCGGAACCCGTAGTAAAGTCATCAGCAGACTTGATAAAAATATCATCTAGATTGTTTGGCAGGTGTCTTACATAGAAACAGAAATGAAAAAGAAACAGCATTGCTACTTGGAGCACCTTTGAATCGATCTGTAGTTAGTCAGATGTTTTTCCGAGAAACAGTGAGGGGCTTTATCTGTAAGATAATCTTATAATAGATACAGAGTATTATTGAACAATCCGGCAACATGGAGTACAGTCAGAAGCCTGACCCTGTTGATATAATTAAATGCATTACGTTAGTCGAAGAAGGCCCATGAAATGCTGCACTATGCCCGTCTAGTGATTGCAAAGCGATTTTACCAAGTGCGCAAGGGTGTTTAAGATCGAACGTTGCTTGCTTGTCTGTGATTGGTTGCCTAGTGTTATAAATGAAGTTTTTAGGCATAAACTTTTCAAAACTTTCTAGTAAAACTGAAGTGCAAGCGATTGGTGAAAACTTCCCGGGTTCCGGTTTTGGGGCTGGTTTGATGTGCGTGGGTCTCCAAACACTCGGCAATCTCTCGTTTCTCAAAGCAACCGCAAAACACCGGCAAGTAGCTCAGCTAGATAATACGAGCATTCCCTGCGTACCCCACCACATAATCCGTCGGGACTGGATGTTTAGATGTTTTGAGAAACACCGGATTTTTCATCTTTTTCATTTTTACTTCCTTGTATTGTATTCTTTGAGATACATTTTTGAGGCAGAGGGAAGCGGCCGCTCAAAAGGCTGCTACGCAACAAATAATAGGGGATTTTCAGGCGGTGGTGGTGGTATTTGAACACAAGTTCTCAGGGATGGTAATTTGGTGAGCTTTAACACTGGACCATCACCGCCCGTACCAAATTAGAATTGACATGCAAAACTAAACCCGGGTCAAATGATGGGATCTATGATCCCGATACTTCATTTGGAGTTGACGTGGAAAATCCTTAGAAACCTTTTACTTGTTATTCGAAAGAAAACAGTCTGAGTAAAATTGCACAAATTCTCATTAAATATAAAAGGAATTGCAGTGAAATCTTGAACTGATTTATGGATGTTTGCTCTTCTATTGGTGTAACTGTGCTTTCTTCAAAATTTTGTAAACCATAAAAACATTTATTGAACCATCTGAGTATCTAGTAATTAATTTAGTGAATATTGTAACGGGTTCTTTTTTTAATTATATACATAGATATTTTGGGTAAACTTTTTTTAAGATGTGTGATTCAGCGTCTGAGAATTTTTGATTCCTACCTATGGACACAATGTATTTCTATATAAATCTGGAACTATGGTTATCATATGAGATTTTAGAAAGAAAAGTAATATTTAAATTTGCATTCTACCGAAGGAAACTTTTGCCTTCACCGCAGAACTGTGTTCGATCGCCTCACTCATGGATTTTATGTTTTCTAATTGACTGAGTTTATTATCCACTAATTTTTTCGAACTTTTTTCCACGTAAATAGCAATACCATTATGTAATAATCTTTTGATCAATTCAGGACGTCAAATCATGGAGAAATTTTCAGAGTTGTTATGTTGTTGACTGAAGCGTTGATGAGCTTAGGAAAAGAGTACATTGTTGTGTGATATTGTGCGGGACGCTGATGAGAAAGATTTCTAAATTGTCAGATTTTATTTCAGTTTATTGGATAATCGTTTAATACAAAACAATAAACGAGAGGTATGCGTTTGAATTCTCAATAGTTGCGATGTAAGTATACAATGGTGCAAACTTAATAGGAGTTATAGAGGTAGTTATGGAGCGGGAAGGCATCGGATGCATAGAATGTGAAGCATCAGCCAAACTGTAAACAACTGGAAGGTGTTGATTGAAAATTGAATCAGCAAACAGATACATATCTTGAAATGCTATTCAGATAGCCTTTTATTGACGAGATTATTTAGACAACTGGAACAGCAAGTCCGGTTAGACCGATGGCACAAATGGATAAATTTATAAGCTGTCTTCTAATACTGTTAAACAAAGGTTTGGCTACTGGGTGAGATGAATTGCATTCTGGAAGCCAGTGTTCATCCATTTCCATTTGCCAAATACAAACTAATTAAATTATTGAAAACATAAAGGAGAGATTAGCGCGTTTGAACGTTGGCATGACAGCATTGAGAAAACGAGTCGGTGAGCGAACAATCGTTTTTGGGTTTCCTTAGTCATACATACATACCTAATGACAGACATTGGCTCAATTTAAGGTCATTAATTGGGGGCAGAGAGTAGAGAGAGGGTGTGTATGTGTGTAAGAACGTTTGGTAAGTTAGTTGATATGGGGAAGGTCACCTTTCCCCTCCCTCGCGGGTCAAGTGACACGTCACGGTCTGTTTCGCTTTTCGCAACAGGTAAAAGCAGTTGAAGCGTTCGAACCCTTCTTTTTGAGGCACACAGTTTGGGGCCTAGTAAGCGAAGGCAATCGTCTCGGCCATGATTATACCTTTTCAACTCCAAGTGAATCCAACCAATCTCAGCCCACTGGAAACCCCACAAGATGGTTGATTTTTCGGCAGTCAAACGTCCCCGATTGGACCGGGTCTGCGTAAACTCCGTTCAGTCCAAATGAACAAACAGAAGAACTTTTTGAGTAAGTGACTGAGTGACGGTGGGGTGGAATGGGCCCCGCCGTTCACACAGATAAGGTGTTGCGTTATCTCAGTTATTAGATAGTACCACCGGATGTTCATGAAGCACAACCAAATACGTTAGACTGCTCATTCAGTTAAGGAAATCTTACAAACTGAATGAGAAATCGGTCGAACTTATTTGATTTCATTATGTTGGTAACCGCGTCAACCATCGTCGTGCTTTATGAACATATGTTGATACAATCTAGTAACTGGGATGACGCAACACTTAACCTGTATGAAGGGACTGGACTGGAAACAACAAAACAGTCAAAAGGGATTTTGGTAGCATTAAGTATGTTGGTTTATTATTAGGAAAATGTGCTATAGTTACTATGAGAAAGAGGAACATTGACAATTTAGGTTAATTGTTCAAAATATGATAGTTATCGATAGATGACTTTACTTACCTAATACTTATATGAAAACTAGGTAGCTGGTAGTAAAATCTATCCACCATTCTCGAGTAACACGATGTCAAAGAACCTCAGTATTCCAAGCTTCAGTTTGGTATTAAGCATTTTACTCCATTAACCAGTGGGTTCTCTCCCGTGGTTGATTTTCCAGGTGGTTAGTGAAATACAGCATAATTTCCGTGGCGCATAAGGCATATACTTAATTTGAGTTGGGATGAAAATTAATCTGAAAAATTGAAACAACACTCCGGATCCACTGGTATTATTAAGTCACCAATATGATCGTAAAATATTCCCACTGATGCATAAGAACAAAGTAGCAACGGGATGAAATTACCTTTCGATAGATAGCTTTATGCATATATATATATATATATAGTTTCATTAGCCAGTAGGTTAATACAAGGCTTAAATTGGTAGTGAATGAATGTGTGTAAAATATTCAGTTGACAATAAGCTATCGAATCACGATAAATGGATAGGGCAAAGCAAGTTGAAATGTGTGAAGGGGACATGATATGGAAGGTGCTGGTCATGGAAGAATAGAACAGGTGTGAAAGTTTGAGAAAAGGACAGCAAATGAGGAAAGAGGAGAATATAACAGGTGTCACGTAGGAATATAGGACAATCACTCTTGTTGCCATGGTAACAGCAAAGTTTCCACTTTGTTCCTACTGATATGACACATTATATAATAATCTGTTCGTACCATACCCGATGATTCACTTAACCAGAAACACTGTTGAGAAAGGTTTTTAGCTGCGATTCAGTTGCCTTGTGTTCGATTAAACTGTGCTAAATGGCAATGGGTGATCACAACTCTTTCTGTATGGTCTCTGTATCTGGCGCGGAAAGCCAACCGCTCTGTTTTGACCTTTGTGTGTTCCTTAAAAACAACTTACAGTTGTCAATCATTGCAAGGTGCAGTTACTAGTAATCGTATAATCAACCGTCTCGATCCTTTAAAATGAAAACAGTCAAGCTTGTATATGAAAAAAATGCACAATATTGTACAACTGGATTGGTTCAGAGTGAAATAAATATAATTCGGAAGGCGCCAGTGACGAATAATGTTAAAAGGTTTATCTTCCACTGCCCAACTCAGCTCAGTTCAGAGTAGAAAAAAAGTCACTGCTTTCCACCTTCGTGGTGGATAGCCCGTTTACACAATCTTTCGGGGTATCACTCATCTGGGAAATATACCTCAAAGTGGTCCCACTGGATTTTACTCAGTAGGATATTGAGGGCCTAGACTGAATAAACTCTTGCATTGACTCATCTCAACATTCACGTTTGGGTATTGTGACCTATTTATCGATTTGTCTTGGTGTGAGTTGGTTTCTTAACCAACCGAAAGTGATCAGTCAGAAAGTTTAATGATCCCGAAATCCAAAATGCGTCATATAGTCAGCTATACAAACTTTGAAGTTTTCAGTGAATCTATTTCACGTTGGCTAATGGGGTTTGTCTATCCTGTGTTCATCACATTGCTCATGACGCAGGCATCAAATTCTTCCTTTCCGATTAAGTTTTACCCCTGTCGTGTTGATTTCGTTTCTTTATGTATGACCGAATTTCAACGCCTCACTGTGCTTTGCAGACGGAATAACGCTTGGTAAGTGTGCATACAGATTGGAATAAAATGAGTAGATATGCTACCTGACCGGTATGGTAATCGAAATATATAGTGGCTCCTAGGTTATTGGTTGCTTCTTTTCTCTGGATAACACAGTAATTATCGTTAAATGGCACGATCAGAAAATCAAAGACCAAACTAAGTGGTAAAATTTCAAAAGTAATTTTGCATTTTCAAGGATTTGAACTAAATTTTGGAATAAAGAATGTTTATTTAATCACACGAGATCCATGGATAGAACGGATCTCACTGAAAAACTTGGGCGTCGTGCTGATGATCATTGAGGAAATTAGCTTGTCTTAGCCACGACGAATGAAAACCAAAACACAATGCCGTTAGTAACAACGTTTCGACTCTCTTGGAAGGCTTTTTTAATTTGACTTAAAAAAGGCATTCCAAGACGGTCGAAACGTTGTCACTAATGCCATTGTGTTTTGGTTTTCATTCGTCGTGGTTAAGACAAGCTAATTTCCTGTGTTTATTTAAAACCAGCTTAATACAACCTTGATACTCAACTTCAATATTCCAATCGCACGTTACACATAGTTTTTTCAGGTAAGGGACTTCAGTTGAAAAGTATATGGACCTTGGTTTTTAAATCCGTAAGTCTTCATAAAATAAGTTGTGGTAAAAAGAACTTTCAGGTTGCTTCATCATCATCTTCGCATTGATAGCCTGGTGCTGACCGATTATTATACTCTCATGGATAGTTCAATGGAAACGGACACCACTTTCGTGACCGAGGGCGAATAACTTTCAAATCTGAGTTGAAAATCTAGAGAGCCAGTTCACAGGGTCACGAAGCTCAGAATGCAAAGCTCAAAGTACATTCCCAAGCATTATTCCAATAACTCCCCAAGGGGGTCGTTAGAAAAGCTGTTGTTATTTTCCGGCAAAAATGATTGGTTGTTTGTATCCATTCGTTCATGACAACAGTGATGACATAATTGACCATAGTATTATTGATACTCCATTGGGTTTTATTTATAAGACTTAAAGATATTTTATGTCATTGATAAAAAAGAAATCGGGGTCAAAGGGCGGCGAAGAATGCAATCCAGATTGACTGACTTTTCACTCTGAACTCCTTTGTTTCAATCTGAGAATTCAGGTTTCACCATAACTTCAATTTTGCCCCAATTCAATGAAAAAGAATAAAAGGATAGCGCTTGATTTTGTCAAACCTGTTCGGTTTTTTTTTAAAAAAAGATGCTTTCACAAGCACCCTGAATTGATTACTATTTGAATTTAAAGGTCTTGATTGGCGCGGACGTAACTTGCTCCATTTGGCTGTGTTATACAGACAAAGTTCAATGTCTCTCCGTCTCGTGGATTTGTGTCCCAACCTGGCTGAGTCAAAAGATAGCCTTGGACGTACTCCGTTACACTATGCCATTTGTTTGCCAGACAATCGCAGCTTGTTTCTCAAAATGGCGGGACAGTTGAACGGAGTATACAAAGAACAGAAAGATTTTGTAAGTGATGCGACATTTCCATAAGTGTAACAGAAAATGAAACAAAAACAGTATCAGTATTTGGGGGGATGGCAACCATATTGAGAAGATTAGGTTGTTAGGCTCATTATTTTGCTTTCTTTAACGTGGATTTGTCATTTTCAATCAGTGTTCTAATATCTAACTTTGGGGATATGAGCAACATTCCTACATATCTTAGTAATCGAATACGTATTCAACCAGAACAAAAAGAGCAATTTATACTAACTGAAAGCCATTGTTTACTGCACGTCAGTAATACATTATCTTACTGATATCATTAAATATGTTGAGCTCAACTGGAACTCCCTTCACCAACTCCCGCGTTTCAGAATTGCCTGGCGCAAGCACACAAAGATTATATATATGTATACATATAAGGTCTGCAGGAAAGTTCTGTCCGTTTTTTGAATAAAATAAATACAGTTTATTCTTACCGTCAATAAACTTTATAAATAATATAAAGATTTCTTTCCAGCGTGAGAGCAATTTTTATATCCTATTTTGATGCGAAAAATTGAACGTGTGTTTGTTTGATATCTTCATTTTAGAATACTTCCCCGTTCAAAAAAATGTCTAAGGACAAAAACAAGTGATAATCAGAGGGCACTACGTGCGAGGAATATGGTAGATGTGACAGAATTTCCCAGCGTAGTGCTGCAATATTTCGACGAGTCCCCAAAGCAGCATCGTCCTGATGCAGTATATGATGATGAAGGCAATGAATCCATGAATAGCAAGCAGGCCTAATAAAATGGGCCGCAGTGTTAGAACAAGTGATCGGATAAACAACATAGATAACATGGACCAATGAGCAGTCTGTCCGGATAAGGTCACGCAAGTACACGAGAGATAATAACTGTGCTTGTTGCTGTAGGTAAGACGATCGCATACATATAGGCATACAGGAAAGTAGTAGGTGTTGGCTAAGCCTTAAACAAGTAAGCAAGATGAAACAAATGATGAACAGAATATTATTCCGAATGTCGTTTGGCAGATTGCAGTTTTTTATGTTGAGATTGTGAAAAGTACAGTAGCCCCGGTGGGATTCCAACCCACGGATGGACACGACACGCTCCGATGAATTCTAAGGAAAACCTTTCGTGACAGTCAGCTTACATGCCAACTGGTGCATGCTATATGCCTCCGTAAGCTGGATGGGAGACTCGAATGTGAGAAGAGCAGTCCTATCGGTGTAGCCTCGTAACCGAACTGACCTTGACGCCGCATTATTTAAGATTTTGTCGTGAGTAAATTTCTGAGAATTGTTTTAGTGTGTATAGACATTTTCAGCGTATTTTTACATCCAAAGTGTCAATTTAGCTTTAGTGGTACTTTATCAGTGTACCGTTGCTCACTCATATTCAAACGTACTCGTATACTATCAGATCCGAAGAGTTTCCGACTTTTATTAGCGTATTGATTTGCATTTGACTAGTCTGATACGGTACTGTTTTGTTCATAGGAAACTAATAGTACTGAGAAAAATGACACACAAGGAGAGTACAGGGCTCTCTGGGGCCAGTCCATATACTGAGTCTATGACCGAGAGCATAGTGTGTGATAGATGCCGCTGCTAATATCAGCAAGCTTACTCTGGGCTGAGCAAGAAAGATTTCCAGCTGCATACTGTTCACAAATCCCTCAGATGGATATGTTGGCATTGCGTTGCCCTCGCAGATGAATGCTCACGAATCCTCCGGGATTTTCCGAGCTATTCTTCCACGGATGGACCAAACGCGAGAAGGACCTCCCTTGGAAAAGGGCACCAAGGAAACAAAAGGCTTCCAATGTTCCTAAAACCAGTAGTAACGGAGCAAAGAGCGTAGAATTACGGAGCACCTATAGAGGAAATGTGGACCGAGGAAACTGGTCACACAAGCAGAGTAACTGCGATCAACTTGTAAATAAAGACGCAGTTGGTACTCCGAAAAACAGGAGCTCGGAAACCGTGGTAGGTAGCCCGAGATTCACAGTATAGAAGAGCGGCCAGTCCCACGACCAGAGGGCAGCAGGCTGGACCTCTGACTGACCTGCAAATATATAAAATATTTCAATCAAGGTACCCCGTGGAATCGCGAGGATACCGTTGGAGCCGCATCACCCGGGGGAAAGAAAACATCCAGTCCCTCGGACCCTACGTCCGAGGGCACAAACGAAATACCAGGTGTAGTGGAACCTGAACCGCAGACAAGTGAACCAGAGATTTGGTACACAAATACTTGCAGCATCCAAGGGAAATGGGGGAATTGGCCATCAGAGTAACATGGTGTGCAGTAGCTGCCATCACCAAAACCTGGTGGAGTTCTAATAATGTAGCTACACAGAATCTCCAGACACAACAAGACGAACGGAAGGCCGTTTGGTGGGGCTGCCATTCTAGTGCGTCAAGATCATAGGAGTTGGGAGGCTCCGTTTAAAATGGACTCCGACAATATCCAGGTCCCGCCCTGTTTCCTAACAAAATTGTATGCATCATATGTGTTCATAGAGGCCCCTACGACAGGGGACAGAAGAATGAGGACCTACTGAGAATTCTACAAAGTGTACTAGCGAGAACTAGGAAGTTCGTTATTCTGGATGACTTCTACTTTCCGGTCATCAACTGGGAGGCTGGAAGCGCGCCCAGAGGATCCACGGGTGAGGCATTCCTACAATTGTTGCAATTGCATGAGCTCGTTCAACACATAAGGCTGGCTACAAGACACCTAGGGGGTCGGTCACCCTTACTACTATATCTATTGATCACAAAGTGCACAAAGACATTAGTGAATTGAGGGTTGAGGTACCTTTCGGCAAAGGTGATCATGCAGTATTGCAGGCCTCACTTTCCGTTTACAAAATACTGTTTCCTGTAGCCACCATTAGGTGCTACAGCAAGCTAAGGATAGAAGAAATAAAAAAGACAGTGGTAGCAATGTGCTGTGTACCCAACCAACGGCACCCTACCCTGGAAGAAAGATGGGAAGCAATTAAAAACGGACAGTGAATTTCGTACCCCTTAGGCTATCCAGAGATTAACGGCAACCCCCTTGGTGGTGACTGAGAGTAAAGAGGGCAATAGCCACCTGTTGGAAAATATGGGCAGCGCACGTCATGTACTGCACCAGTCAGACATACGATAGCTACAAGCGGGCCCGTAATAAAGCCCAAGCGGTTCAGAAACAGAAGAGGTTCCGTTTCAAGAGTATGTTAGCCAGGTAAGCAAAGGTGAATTAAAAAGGATTATTTGCCTCTATACAACACAAAAGGAAAACGAGGGAAAATGTGGCTGCACTAGAAGGTCTGGATGGCCAACTGGCATCAATAGATCCGGAAAAGGCTAGGACGCTCTTGGGAACTTACAAAGGGATATATCGCTCCCCACTGGAGACCCAAGATAACCCGGACTAGCAGGGAAGCTACAACTTGCCGGGTATATCTGAGCTGTCGGTGAACGAAGAATGTGTCAGGGGAGAGCTGCACACCCTATGTAAATACAAATCCCCTGGGCTAGATGGAGTCCATCAGGTGGTAGTTCAACCACTGGCCGAAATACTAGCTCTGCCGGTGAGTTTGCTTTACGCGGCCTCATTCAGTGAGGGAAACCTTCCTGGAGAATGGAAGACGACAACAGTGGTTGGTATATAAAGGGAGGTGCTGGTCAAAAGCCCACGAACTATAGGCCAGGAGGCCTAACATGCGTTCTATGCAAAGGCTTAGAACGTATTGTGAGGTGGCAATTATGCGAAAAGCGTGTGGTGCACAGAATAATAACTCCCGCGCAGCACGGATTTGGTAGGCAAGTTAAATCTGACAAATTTGCTGCTGTTCTCAGACGAGGTGACCAGGGGACTTGATGAAGGCCTCACTGTGGAAGTCTGTTGCACGGATTTCTGTAAGGCTTTGGACTCGGTCAATCACAGACACCTGAACCATAAGATGCAAACTGTGGGCATCACAGGTAAGGCCAGGACCTGGGTCAATAATTTCATCAGGGTGAGTTGGCACTTACACTACAGCCCCTGTATATGACTCAATGGCTTACCCCAGGGGTCTGTACTGGGCCCATTGCTTTTCCTCATCTTCCTCAACGACCTGCCGGGGATTTGTGGAACCCTTGCTACCTATTTGCTGACGACGTGAAGGTGGCCGGCTTAGACCTTTATGAAGATATTCAGGCTATACTCTCCTGTTCACATAAGTGGGACCTGCCACTAAATCTGGCCAAATGTCAATGGCTAGGAGCAAGACGGGCAGGTATCCCTGACCAGATAGGGCACCTGATGGAGTTAACGCATGCCAAGGACCTAGGTACGATGGTCTCTAGTGCCTTCAAGAACTCCAGGCAGTGCATAGCGGCAGCCAATAAGGCTAGGAGTGAAAACTCTTTAGAATAAGGGCAACGATGTACTATAGAGACCCGCAGATTCTGGTCCCGTTGTATAAGGCTATCGTCCGGCCACATCAGGAGTGTAGTGTCCAATACCAACACCAACACCATACTTAGAGAAGGACCTGGATTGCCTAGAAAGAAAAGGTTAGCCCCCAAATGGTATCTGGTATCTGGTCAGAGACACAAGGAGTAAGAGAACGAACTAAAAGACATCAACTTGTTCTTCCTCCGACGCAGACGCATGAGGAGTGAGTTGATTGAAACGTTCAAAATAATGAACGGCTTTTGCGGGTATCAAAAGTGAGGAACTATTCT
>UZAN01043813.1:0-19061 GCA_900618425.1 Echinostoma caproni
AACAAGAACGTCACTGCCGTCGGTTCGCTGCCATATCCTTCAATGTCTCCAACCAACCAGTTGCAGAGTTTTCCGGACCCCAACCTGGAAGGCGAGAGACATCTACTCTACCTAATGGCTGTGCATTTGTTCATGCCTCGTTTCTCCGTCCTCTGTTGACCTCCACGCGGTTACTTCCAGCCCGGATTAGCCACAGCAAATAAAGCGCGGTGCGGCAAACGACAGCTAGGCATACGCAATACGTGCCCTAGCCAGAGAAGTCTGTTATTCTGGATTCGGTGTGCCAGTAGGTTTATACCGGATAGACTCCCAAGCACTCGATGGCTTACCTCCGCGTTACTAACCCGTTCGTTCCATCCTACATGCGCTAAACTACGTAAACACCGATGGTCGAAAACTTCCAGTCGACAGATATCTTCTACTCGCAAATTCAAGATCTCACAACCATAAAGGAGAACTGAACGAACGCTAGCACAATATACACGACCCTTCAGCTTCAGTGAAACGTCGCGTCTACGCCAAAGGTGTTTCAGTCCTGCGTATGCTACTCGAGCCTTGGACATGCGGGCGGTTATCTTCTTTGCTGCACTACCGTCATTGGTCACGCAACTACCTGAGTAGAAAAAGTAATCCACCACAACTAAATCCTGGCCATTTAGTTTCAGAGCGGGAGTAGACGAAACTCAGTCTTGCCGCATCACTTTACACTTTGAAGGTGCAAAGCACATACCGAATAAAGCTGCTGCACTTATTAATCTATCAAGTGCGCTTTGCGCGTCCTCCATACATTTGAACAGACAGACGATGTCATCGGCGTACTCTAAACCGCACAGCCTTTCTCCAACGGCCCATTCAATACCTACGCTTGGAATCCACTTAGCACGTTCTCCAGTATTTCGTCTACGATGAAATTGAACAGGAACGGCGAAATAGGGCACCCTTGACGGACACCGCTGCTGGTGACGAACGGCCTACTTACATTGTTGTAAACCTTTATACGATCTGAGGTCTGTGGGTACAGTGACCTCAGTAGTTTAACGTACTCCTGGGGAATTCCTTTTCGAAGAAGAGATCCCATCACAGCTTCGCGGTTAACTGAGTCGAAGGCTCCTTTCAGGTCCAGGAACACTGCGATCGTTGGCCGACGGTGGGTGTGACGCAGCTCAAGGATCTGACGCAAGGTAAAAGTTTAATCAATACATCCACGGCTGGGCCGAAATCCGGCTTGCTGTTCACGGATGTTGGTCTCAGTTTCGATTGGGCAGCTGGAGAAGAGCTGTTCGATTTGGAGTACGCTGACGACATCGTTTGTCTGTTCGAATGTATGGAAGATGCACAAAGTGCGCTTGATAGACTAGCAAGCTTTGTTGCTCCGTTCGGAACGCGCTTTGCACCTTCAAATTGCAGGGATGCTACAAGACTTGGTGTTGCCAAGTCCCGTTCTGAAACTAGACGATCAGAAATTTGCTGAATTTGACTGTTTCTCGTACTTATTTAGCTGCGTGACTAATGATGGTAGTGCACCAAAGGAGATAGCCGCCCGCATTTTCAAGGCTCGAGCAAAGTGCACAGGACTAAAACACCTGTGGCGACAATGTGACATTTCACTGGATTTGAAAAGTCGCCTATACTTTTCCCCTGTATAATCAGTTCTGCCTTTGAGTTGTGAGATCTTGCACTTGCTGCTAGACGACATCCGTCGCCTAGAGGTTTTCGACAATCGATATTTACCTAGTCTGGCCCAGGTTGGATCGAGTGAGTGGGTTAGTAACCTAGAATTAAGTTGTCGGGTGTTTTTGAATTCATCGAACGGGAGCTCTCTGTTGCATCGAATTCAGCTCAATAGGCTCCGTTGTTTAGGACATATTTTGTGTATGTCCAACGGTCGCCTACCGCACCGCGCCTTATTTGCAGTGGCTGCTGCAGACTGCAGAAAGGTATCTGGAGGCCAGGAAGTGACATGGAGACGAGGTATAATGAAATGCACAGAGCGATAAAATAGAACAAGTGTCTTTCGTTTTCCGAGTTGGAGTCCAAAAGAATTCGTAACTGATCGGTTGGAGACACTGAGGGGGATTGCAGTAAACCGAAAGCAATGGCGTTCTTGTTGTTACTTTTTATCAGACCAGAATGTTTGAAATGGTGTGTTTGCACAGTTGGACTGTGCACACTGTGTACTGACCACTGATATCCGTTTACACGTCCCGTCCTCAAAAATGGGCCAATCTCTATCCTCATTACACATTTATGAATTTGGTTGTGATCAATGAAGTTCTCGTCACTGTACTTCACTGTACGGAAATCATTATGATAATGATATTCCGATTTACCCTTGTCTGTAAATGGCTGTTAGTGTCAAAGTTAAATAAAGAAATACCTAATTAAAAAGTATGGAGACAAGTTTCAAGGTTTCTTTTTCACACCAACCCGTGCGACTCGTGCGAAGTTGCTTCCGGCTAATATCGCGGAAGCTGAAGTTACGTCCGAATGAGCGGTTTAACTATGGGCCGAATGCTTGGGAGTCAGTGGTTCATTTTCATTTAAAAAAACGGTTAATCATGCACTTTAGCACGGCGGAGTCAGTGGTAGGCAGTTGCGCCGTCGTTCGGCTCAGTATCATACTTATTCTGACCCTAACCTATGTTGTTCGCCACTCCAAGTTCCAGGTCTTAAGTTGCCGGTTCTCATATCTGAATAGTAGGCTTTCTTGACTATAGTGATTTATCCCTTCTAATGTGCCCACTGAGGATTCCCAATTCATATTCAACACAATCACACTGACGCAACCATATTGATTGGTTTGCACAATCAAAATCCATTAGAAAAACGACCTCATTTAATTCCGCTCCGACCACCACAGTTGTGTCCTAAGCAGTCATTACTATTCCGTACTAGTTTTCGTGGCGCATCTAATGTTCAACTCAGAGCGGGTATTCAAAATTGCATTGTCTTTACCGTAGTGGAGGTGGGCGGGGGATGAGGGCGTCGCGTTGTGGAACACCGGAATGACCCGGTTGCAAACTGATTAATTAGAGCGAATCGAAATACAAATGCCCTGCTCGGTACACGAGGTCATTCCATCTGAAATGTTTGCAATCAATAGCATGCGTAACTGAGACAATCAAGCTGGTTTGTTTCACGAATTCGCCAACTCGGTCTCTAAAGCATTCATTAATGGATGCCATGTTAACTGTCATTTGGCTTGTTGGAAAAAGAAATACCCATTTGGAGAATGTTATTGAGTATGGGAGACATTTATGTAGAGAGACGTTGCGAGTAATGATGAAATCTGCTTTAAAAAAAATCTCTAGTATGTGAATATTATTCTGTCGTTTGAACATAATGCCATCATCAAAACGCATTTCAAACGACGTTTTTTGTTAGGTAAATGTTCAAATAAAGACTTTTTTTTTTTACAAAATAATAGTTTAGAGTTTAATTCCATTTTATAATTTGGTCTCATACAGACCACAGGAAACGTGAAGTGAGGCGCTAGAAAGCACTGTGCAGCTGTTGGGTTTCATTAGCGATGCGAAGCCGTCGGCACATTGCGTAGCAAATCCGGGATCTTATAAGTATAATATGCTACCCTTCTAACCACCGGGTAGCGTATCAAACCGTGTTTCGCGACATCAATTCAATGCCGAGGTGAATGCCCGAGTTCGGAAGAATTACCGGGCAACTTTGTGAACATGGTGAATCAGAATAGAAATATGAAACAGGCAATATTTTCTGTCATTAAAGCACAAACTTGTTCGATGGAAATTCATGGGGATATCGGCCGAGGGAAATCATTGTCTTATCCAAAAGGCTTGTCCTGAAACTCCATGTGGCTTAGTAATTTTCCCTACAGTAAAAGCTAGGAGACTTCGAATGTTTCTGCTTATATTTACAGAAAATCGGAATATAAACAAGCGAAATCAAGTAGCATTTCAAAGATTTATGCGAAGCTCAAGTTTCTGGAAAAAAACTGTAATCATGTTTGAAATCATGAATTTCAACTCTGGTAGTTCGATCTGAGCGATCAGAAATGTGATGTTATCGGTCTGATCATCTTGAGGTATAGAAGTATGAAATCACGTATTGTATTGTTACATATTAATTCACTGGCTTTTTTCTCATCGATGTTTGTCAAGATCATGTCAGGTTTCTCTTTTGCGTCTCTTCGGTACAAACCTGATCAAGAATTAAGGACTCTGAGTGAATCGACTGTGCCGTAAACAGTAGACCTGTTATGTGTAATGAATGTTCTTGTGCATTTTTTCGAATTCGGAATTGTTGTCTTGCCAACATTCAGTGTCGTTTGATCTTAGTATTTGATTCATTTTTCACTATTTATTTGAGTTGCCAGAAGACGTCATCGAGTGTACAAGCGCGCAAGACTTTAATGGTGTCGAAAGCCTTGACTGAATCGAATTCATATCTTCGTCTTGTGACCCCCACTTGAGCTTTACCGGTAACCATTATATTGCGAAGTGTGTTTCGCGAATTTACTCGAAACGAAAGTTATTGTCTCACTCCAGCCGGTTCCCGTGTTGAATCAATGACCGGGATTCATCCAAGATTTGTCGGTCACAGGAATGCAGTTGGCTGAACGGTGCACACGAAGCGTTTCACTTCTGAAAAGGAAACAATTTTTTGTTGTAAAATACTATAGTCGAATCGGATCAACGTGNCCAATCGATTTAGGTCAAAACGTGTCGTGCATCACGTGATTTAGAAGTGAACCATTCATTCACTTTCGTGCTTAGTCTCTGTTTTACGTTTAATCTACGGAAGTGAATACACACACCTTGTTTATATAGCATTGAACTACGATAACGCATTTGTTCAAATCGATGGATGTCATCTACCAGACATATCGAGACCACAATGATAATTGTCGCGATATCCAATATGATGCCAAAAGCAGGTGTCCAGTATTATGCACCGTCTGTCTGGAATGAACCCAATTTACTTGTAAACTTGTGCATATTTTTGTCTTTTGTTCAATTTCGTTTTCCGTTTCATCGTACCAAATTGACAATGATTACGTGTTGATATTGTTTTTATTCCATTATTTGTTGTCTGTCTTTTAAAAAGTTACATGCATTCCGAGGAAAAGTGAGTCTTGTTCATTTTGTGTCCTAGTGCTTGAGTGCATTTCATTTTTGCAACTTTTAAAGCTCATCGCTTAGCTATATTTTTACCACTTTGCTCTCAACTGCTGTTATGGTTCGCATGTTAAGTTATTGTTTATGAATGTTCCATTCCCTTACATGCACTCCTTCAAAAATCTAGTGTGCCCTTATTTGCTAGACCACGTTGTCCAATGACGAAGCACAAGAACGTTTTCATCAGCCTACTGTTTAAACGGATTGATGGGGCTGAAAGAGTATACCACCGGTTTACTCATGCCGTTGAACGAAAGTTCGGTACCACAAACTTGATGATGATACGTGAGACTAATCGCTGTTTTTTTTTACAAATTCGGGTTTAACGGCCGTTCATGTAACTAGTATCTGCATCTACCTGTTACAATGTAGCGGTAATTGGATTAACTCGAGATGATAGAACGCTGACTCAACCATAATCTGAGCACCTCCAAAGCCTCGGCGATCATGATTAGAAGCCATTCATGGGTTCTGTAGCATATCACACGGTAGCTTCTAGCTTCTGTATCAATGGAACAGACGCTCTGCACCATAGTAGACTGGTGTTAAGATTCATTGAAGCAATAGTTGTAAATTCATTAATATCACACCTGCGCATCCAAAATACACTCGTGTTACTCTGGCAGCTTAGACATCGTTCAACGCTTCAATCATTCCCTGTCCGTCGTTGACACCTTGCTTTTCACGCCGGGTTTTCTCTTCTGCGCTTAAACCGTTGTCGATAATTGTTATCAGACCTCACATGTATTCCACCCAATAACCAAAATTTGCCTGAAATTCTTCCGAGTTTTCTAACCTTTTTACTTCCCATACGTTATCTCATTGACACGAACCTCTTCTGTATTACGCAGTTGCTAGGTGAGTAAGAGCGCCAGAAATTAATGGTCAAAACTAATTCTATCAACTATATTGCTCTTGTTTTCCCAAAAGGCTAAAGACAAATTGATTTTTGATGAAAACTGTTAAATAAAAAGGTAAATGATCGGAACTCCGGGTTTGGTGAACAGTTGATATAGGTACGCGATCATGCTTCATTTTGGAGAATAATCAGTTTGTGCCATGAACAACGTATATTGGGGGCTCTACGACAAAATAAATTCAGAAAAGGAGTTTCATGGTCGCAGTAGAGGTCGATCCCCTAAACCAATGAGAAATTCGACTTCAGTGATTAGTTCGCAATGATTAATTTTAGTCTTCTATCTTGTTAAATGCGGGAAAAGTCATTAAGAGCATACAGCATAGATGGGTAATAATCAATGTGGATCCATTCATTTTGTTTATACGTCTTGGATTTCACGTTTGATCATTGGCAAAAAACTATATCACCATCGGAATGCGAAATGATATGGTTGCGTAATCGACCGACAAATAAATGGCACCAAACATGTACTTAGGTATAACTTGCACAACGCTCATCTCTCTTTTATCATACAGCGCCTGAAGCCGAAGGAAAAGGAGTGGCACTTTTGATCTTGAGTTAGAGCAAGATCATTACACTGTAGCAGTTCAGTCGAATTTCAAATATTTATCATGGGTAAATTACATAGCTGATGCTTAACGAATCCAATAGGATCTGTGCACATTGGGTTCGATTGGTAGAGCAATTAAATGGTAACTTATAATGTTCACTTACGGCTGCTGAAAATTTAAATGTTTTAGTGCTTCATCGAACCGTGACTTAAATGAATCGGTGGTTGGAGTACAAACAACTTGAGGTGGAAGAGAGTTCCAAGTATTACAAACTCTGAGGCTGGAAGGGTACACCTGCAATTTAGCCAACTCTGTTAGAGCAAAAGTTTAAACGGATATCTCCTGAGGTGACCATTCCTGGAAAGTATTAACAAATTACAACACAGCTGGTTGGAGTGATTCTCTATTTGGTATATGAGGATCATGTCTCCCCGTTTTCGACGGTATTCAGACGAACAGGGTCCGAGAATATGCAACCTTTCACCGTAAGTTTTAGATTGTGACTCTCACCATTTTGATTACTGTTCTCTACAGACGTCCGAGTGCCTTTTGGTCGTGAATTAGCCATGGATTCCAAGCCTGTATAGCATACCCAATGTGTGGTCTAATGTATGCTGATAGCAAACGCGACAATAGGTCTGCTTCGAATCATCCAAAAACGTTTTGGCAATGCAATGTACTTTATGACCTTTGATGACGCTCTAATGCAATGTGTGGAACATCCTAGGTCCTCACGAACAATAACTCTCAGATCTTTTTCGTTTGGGGCAGGCAGTAATGACTGATTTCCAAGTACTTATGAAAAGCGACCCCTGTGACGCATCGACACAACCTTGCATTTCTCAACGTTGAATTTGATGCCATTAGTGATAGACCATCGGTAAGCTACGTCGAGAGTTTCCTGTAGGGTTTCATAATCTTCAGGATATTGTACTGTTCTCCATGTTTTGGGGTCGTCAGCGAATAATAATGCCTTTTCTCCAAGGGTAGCTGGCTGGTCGTTTGTGGATGATAGGAAAAGGTACGGACCAAGTACGGGTCCTTGTGGAACACGGACAGCCTCAATCGATCCCGATAGAGAGCTCTTAACTGGATTTGATGCGTTACGTTATCGGAGAAATTGCTAAAGCCTCGAACATTGTAGTTATGGTGCTTTCGCAGCAGTACACGGCGGTTAACCCTATCAAAAGCTTCGGATAAGTCCAAATTGACCACGTCTACTACCTCTCCTGCGTCGACTGATCTTGTCCACTCATCCTGTGCAAGTAGCAGGTTTGTGGTACACGAGCGTTTTCTTCGAAATCCGTGTTGGGTCGGCGAAAGAATGTTATGCTTCTCAAAAAGTTCCATCAGAGAATCAATAACAACTGATTTCATTACTTTTGACAGAACAAGAAGAAGTGTAACTGGACGGTAGTTTGTAGGATCACTTCTGCAGCCACCTTTATAAATGGGTGAAATGATACCGTGTTCCCGGACTTGTCGAACATGCTTTGGTATAAACGAGCAACTATTTCAGATATGTTATTTGCCAAGGATGTCAGAGTCTGTGGGCGGATATTGTCTTTTCCTGGAAATGAATTCTTACGCAGCATCAATAGTTTGGCATTTACTGTTTTAGATTTGAAGGTGACGGTAGTCCATTGGGAGGGGGTATGGGATATTTTGCAGAAGGTGTGGAAGCTGTTACCTGCTGCGAACACTTCGTAGAACTGGACTTTTAGGAATTAGGTTGCTTCAGAAGTGGTAGTGGAAACGCGTCCTGCATGCCTTAGCGCCGTTGTTCCGTATTTCAGTTTTCTGATGGCATTGGTATGCTTATATAAGAGATTTTGATTGGAATTAACTTTATGTACCGGGGTTTCTTGAAACCTCCGTTTATACTCTCGCACTAATTTTTCACAAAGGTTGTTCAACAGGATATAATTATCCTAAGTGTCGGCGGTTGGACATATTTAGAAATCTCGCCAGGAGAAATT
Organism: Echinostoma caproni; assembly: GCA_900618425.1. NCBI lineage: Eukaryota > Metazoa > Platyhelminthes > Trematoda > Plagiorchiida > Echinostomatidae > Echinostoma > Echinostoma caproni. Next base: position 8,603 of record UZAN01043813.1, read on the forward strand.
CCTCTGTAAACTCCCATTTATGGGTTCGACTGTGAATAGATGATAATCGTGTAGGTGGTGTACCGATAAGCCTGGGTTTTGTAGCGACGTCTATGAGTTCCGTTAGTGTCATTGAATTTCTTCTAAGACTCCAATGCAACAAGCTGTTCTTCTGGTCGAGTCCATTGCTTGAAAGCACCCAAGTTCAGCAATTTTCTGTGGGCAATAAGGGTGCGTGTGTTGGTTTTCAGGCATTCTTCTATAGAGGGTTGGTGAATATAACAGAACAGCAGNAGTGCATCCTAACAGAGACGTTATTTCGACAGATTCGACCATAAGCTCGTCGCTTGTCAATACCAAGTCCAATGTTAATGGCCTGTTCCAAATCTGGAAGTCAATTTCATCCATTACATTCTTGATTCACATCTACATCGGACCGGTTCAGTATTTTGATTTGTATTTGGTCATTCATTCAACAAGTCACATCTGAGTTTGAGCACCGTGTTGACCACATTTCGTCTTATCCACTACATAATTGGTCCGCATCCATGATTTGCGTTCCGCATTCTAGAGACCTTGCCCTGTACACGCTTCATGCTGTCGGTGCCAAAAGATGCTCACCCACTCTGGAAGATTGCACTGCAGGCTGTATGGATAGGGATACGCTTACTTTGAAACAGGTGGAACGATTTGATGGTACCGCTCCCCAAGTCACTCATCAGTCCCACGAAGATGCGGCAAACTGTGAGTTTTCGTCCACTTAAGACGGCTTTTTTGTTTGCTTACTATCCTTTCTCAGTCGTCTTCATTTGGTGTCACTGGTACTGTCTCGTTGGAGCTGATTGTACGGAGCGCTTCACCACTTCTGTTGACTGATGCACCATGCTTGCTTTTCACACATCAGTATGCGGTACTACCACACTGTTGTTTGATAAGCGCATACATTTGGTGGCTGAGTTCGGTTGCTTCACTGCAGTTACCTGACCTAACCTTCCTACAAATGTGGGTCAGGTCTAGTTTCCTCTTGTAATTCAGGTTCCACGGACGAAATTCTTGTAGACCCAATACGGTTTTATGATCTGTTTTTCTACCGTACATGCTTGATCGTGTTTAATGCTTGTTTATCCTATTCAATGCCTTTGTTGTTTTTCTTTTGGTAGTCCCGTAACAGTAGTTACCGGGTCATTCTATAAGAGAACACTTTGATATTGCGCCCGTTTGACAGATTCCATGTTCATACTGTGATATGGATATTTGAAAACTGTTTCTGGATTAGGTGGTGGTAGTCAGGTGATTTCAGTCTCCGGCACGGACGTTCTCTGGGTTCCAGGGTCCGATATTCGACCCCCGCCACCGTTATCCCACCTCGCTGTCACCCGGCTCAGTACCACACCAATGATTAATGTACCGGATTGANGGATTGACGTCCGATGATAGAGTGACTCGCAGATACCGAAACCCCGAATTCGCGTCAGAACACAAGACTGGGAAATCTACGTGTACTGCATAACGACCCATGAATCAATGGAAATACAACAACATACCTCAAATTAGGGGCAACTCGGTCTGGGCAGAACTATCGGTTCAATACGACAAGAGCAAACGTGCCGGGAAAACACTCTCTTGGAAATCAGAGAAGGAATGCAATGTGGATATGGAGACAGCGCTATTTAAGGGGCGGTGAGGACCAATCACAGGGATGGGAAAGTGACGTGACACCAAAGTCGGGAGGGAGGGGCGACAGACACAACCGTAATCACGGTATAATTGAGGGGATAGACAACGGACACGAGGAGGGTGTCTGAGAAGGTTAAACACACAAGGGCGGGCGGTAGCATGTGGGTCAAGGAACAACNTGTGAAATGGGATGAACGGTTGAAACGGTAGGGTAAACATAGCGGGTGGGCGATGAAATGGTGACAACAATAATAAGCGGCAGTTTCTATGCCGGATCGAGATAGTTGAAAACGATAATGAATTAAGCACAGAACGAGTTACGACAAAGTTCCATCAGGGGTGGCAATAGTATAATACGAGAATAGGACGACAATTACCACGACTCAGTTTCCGTGTGGGGTGGAGATAAAAGATTACAGTAACAAGTTAGACGAGGAAAGGGTCACGACAATCAGTAGCAAACGGTTTCCATGTGGAGTGTAGATAATATATCGCGATAACAGGCCGGACGAAGAACGGGTTACGATGATTAATACCGGGAGTTGCTATGTGGGGCGGTTATGTAATCACAAGGGAATTACGGAAAAGTACAACCAAAATGTTCGTGGAGGGGGAACGTAGCAAGTTCCGATCCGGTTGGCAAAGGTCAATAAACTGGGAGTTGTTTAGGGCCAAATCTGAATTCTTGGGTTGTTAACCGAGTAAAGGTAGGTCCGGTGTACGTAATTTCAAATCATACAAAAAAGCGTCTTACAATTAACGAACTGTGTTTTGCTGTTGGTTAGCTTGTTATTTTGTTCCTGTTGCCATAATCTGGCGTGTAGCCATATAATCACGAAAATTTCAAAAAATAGAATACTCTATCAGCCTACTGCGATAAAACAAGTCACTTTCATGAACTTGAAATGCATAATGGAATAAGAACAACTACCGGACAGCCACTAAGTCATACTCGTGAAATGCAACCGATGGTTCCATATCGGCGCATGTGGGCAGTCACGTACATGCGTCATGCTTTGCGTATGCGATCTGGTGAAGTTTGCGGTTCATGATGCAAGCGGGCTGTGTGCATGTGTGGCCTGAATTTATCGCGACTCATTTTCCTCACAAAAACCTGTGAAAACAACGCTCCATTTGATTATCCACCGTTTCCAAAACTCTCCAACTCAAATGGAATTAAATGGGGAAAGGTAAATAACCATTTTTGGTGAAAAATACATCGGCTAAACAATGGAATAATGCAATTAAAAAATGTGCGTAGTACTTGTCATGTGACAACCATACCAGGAGCATGAAAGTGCATGCCTAATGGTTGTAAAAACTGAACTGAACTGTAATGTGCCAAGATCGTAGTGCTAAGGTCCAGAAAGTCCCTCAGTTAAGACGCATTTTTAAAAATATTATTACATTTTCAAACACCTTTGATCTGTGCACTCATAATCCTGTTGAAGTTACTTGGGTTTTGCAGGTGAGGCGAGTCCATACAATCGGAATCCACCGCTATCCACGAATTAAGGTCGAATCTCCTCTGTGAAGTATTCATTTAGATGATGCGCTAAGTGCATTTCACACTCTTCACCGACATTACCTTGGATAAAATTAATCTTGATAATTCGAACTCTAAATTTGTATGTGAGCCCAATGTAGTAATTGGACATTCCAAAAACATACCGTACTTCACGATCCCACACCTACACTTACGCGAGATATCCCAGAAAAATGGGGTACTCCAAGATCAGTTCGTTTACTTTATAAAGACTGTTCAATGCACCCTAAGCCTCAAGTCCAAACGTTACTCTTATTGTGAGGTTTAATGAAATGAACTCATTCCTTAGCGGGAAACAGCCGAAGTAAGATAAAGTAATCCATCTTACTTGTTTCCCAGAATCTTCGCGTTTGCTCTTATGCAACACTACATGCTAATTTTTCTTTGTGTTCTGCTTGCTTCTGTTGTCGGAGTTCCGCACTTGCCCCACATCTAATTTTCATCCCAAATAATTTTAAAGCAGCTGATTCAATGTTTTGTGGGTGGATTAGATGTTACTAACCGCAACCAACGTGACCTAATTGTCTTTATAGAATATTTCACAAAATTTCCCGGGAAGCACACAACCGGTTTCGCGGTTCTTGCCGCTCGTCAGGCATGCGTATCCGGTAATCTTTTGTCCGTTCATTCATATGCTTGTACCCAGGAAATGTATTTTCGTTACAATAACCTTTTTTGCAACACCGATTTATAATCTCTCAATTGGTAGCGTTCTGAGTTTTCAAACAAAAGTGCTTTCATTCATCCACATTCACACAGACGCAAGCTATTTCTTAACTTTATGACGCTTTTCACGCCTGACTACTACCACCATCTTCCATTGCAGTGTTTGAAGAGATATTCTTCTCCAAGCGTCCAACAAGCACTCAGGTAACGGAAGAAGAGGACTCGGATAACGAGGTTGCCGGTTCTACAAGTACTGCGACCATTGAGGCCGCAGAAGGTTTGCAGCGTCAGCGTTTGTCGCGCTATTCACGCAGTCTACGACGTTTCTCACGCCATGACCTTGTTTCTGGATCAACATCCCCGATTGGTCGTTTCAATGAACCCGCCCCGGCTGATAGTACCACGGATTTATGCTCTTCTAATCGAAAGCGATTGGCTGGCAACCGTTCCAGTTTTCACTCCTCCCGACGATTGTCTTATCAAGTCCAGTCTAACCCCGCATCACCTCAGCGCACCTCCGTCAGTCCACTTCCTTTCACTTTACGTAAGTGACTGAGTCGAGCATCGGGTTCCCCAGTCGTGTTACTCTCGAAATTCTCGTTCACAGTTTCAATCTAGGTCACTGATATGAAGTATGACAAAAAAGTTTCCGTGATCCCTTCAAATAAGTTTATTCTATTGCTTTCAGTGTTAAATGACACACATCAGACTGGTCGATCTCACTCTCTCTCTCTCTCTCTCTCTATATATATATATATATATATATATATACTGAGATTTAAGTCAGGTTAGGTGGGTGCTTCATTGCGCTGAGTGATAAACCTTCAGCACAAAACCCAAGCAGCCGCGAACCGAGAATAACTAAAATAAACACAAAAGCACTTACATCCGCGGGGTCTAGAGTTCATTGTTATTATGTTCATATTGTTAGAGAAACGCTGCAAGGTTAGGTAAAGCGGACGATTTGTGTACGAAAGTACGGGCAAATAGGTGCTTGTATTTGGAACGAGTAGCTCCTTAACTCCGTGCGCAAACCGTGTGCGCGGTCGGTTAAAACTTTTAGAGAGAATGTTATGCTCACACGGGAATGGATTGGCTTTTTCAATAAGCTGACTATGCGGTAAACCACTGCATACAGACTGAAAGTTAAAAGATCTACGAATTAGTTGGAAGTAACTTCGGGGAATGTGGCATAAAATGCAAGCATTTACGAACCGCTTGACCACATAGGTACAGAATACGATTTGAGGCGTAGGACATAGAAAGAAAGAATTCTTAAAAAAGTGAAAACAGAAACACCATGCTCACATCATGTACGATCTCGTTTGCAGAGTTCATCGAGATATCCGACGAATGTTTGGCGGGTCCAAAGTTCATAACACACAGAGTTATTAGAACCCGGATCGGTAATGGTATTTTATCGGATACCTGTCTGGATGGAAAAAACTACATCCGCGCATTTAGAGAGCTTCGTAGACACTTTGAAATTATCGGATCAATAAGTAATTCTTGCGATATTTCCCTGTAATTTGCAGGAGTCGTCAGAGCAGGCTAGTCGGTAGATGGTTTATTGGTGTATTTTGTTACCCAGGGCTCTTGAAAACGGGTAATTCAGATCAATACAGAAAATAGAATAAAACATTGTTGAACACTAATGGAGGAGCTTAGCGGAGCAGAGAACTTACTACGAAAACGGGTGAATTGCTGGTGGTTTCTGAAATAGTCTAGTAGAAGGTGGGTGATGGGAAAATAGAAGCTAGTCTCTTCTATTACTGTCAAAGGCATTGTTGTGATTGAAGAAACAAATTATAAGCTTTACAGTTCCTTTCTAGTACAAATATAGAGTATAATGCAAAATTAAAGCCCAGTTATTGAATATGAGCCGGAGAACGTTGACACGCAAACTGATTGGGATCAGAGGAGAAGAAACTTTCGAAAACTTCTGGGACAGATGAATTACAAATTGTACCGTTCAGGTTGGCTAACCGAAGTCTCCGGTTATAAACTTCCCAAAAATATTCGCCTGCCTTGGCCTGAGCAACCTGACGGTATTTCGCCAATATACAGATCATAGAACTTTCTCTTTTATGATAAAGAATACTGGGATTTGTTTGGTACACATTATTGATTCAAACGTGTATGAAATACATACTTTCTCCCCAGAACTCACAAGATCACCATATTCGGTTTGCATTATGCAAGCCAAAAAAGTAAGCATCGATTATAATGCTGATAATCTGCGAGAATCGGTTTTATTAGAGTCTAATAAACTTACATATACGTAGAAGTCTGCTTCTTTTGCGTCATCATCGTTAACCCTAAACATCGGCTCAATAAATTCGGCTTCTGTTATCTTCTATTAACGTGCCTTATAGACCGGACTTGCGAAAAGATGCAAACATGATCCCTCTTTGATGTTTTGAATCAGTGCGAACAACTGCGCTTAGGTCCGCTTGTGAACAGACCTTTACGAAAAATAATACCTGTGTTTTTCAGACTCGGATGATGAGACAGCTGCGCCTAACGTGCGTGTTCATGACAATCACAATCCGGCAGCCCCTAAGAAGCCACCATCTGGTCGGGTAAGTGGATCCTTGGGTATTTTTGTTCGAAGAATTTTCAGTCAATCTACCCTATTTCTGAAACGTAATTTTCAACATAGCTTTGGGTCAGTTTATTTAAAAAGTCGCGTTCACCAACTGGAACGCAGATTATGACTACTAAAGGATCGTGTTATAAACCCATATTTATATTCATCAGCATTGTCAAGATAGATTCAATAGAATTGTTCTTTTCATCCGCCCCCCTCCCCCAATTATCGACCTCGACCAAATTCTTTTTTATCCTGCCCGACATATACTCACCTGTCTAGTTGGGAGACGTGGGATACACCGAAAACAAGACAGTCTATTTGTTCTACAGTTGCATTTTTTGAGCGACTAAGGTTTTTGATATTCACGGTTATCTGCTGTCCACCTATGAGAACAGGCGACCGAAGACCTGGAACTTGAAGTAAGGGAGAGGGGGCTAGATGTATTGACACTGATGATAAATCTCCACCACCGGTTTGGTTATCTTTCCGGGAACTTACCAAACATAACGCACCATGAATTCATTTTACAATAATCGTGTAGTACATACAATATAAGTATTATGTGAATGACTCGAGGGAATTTCTCTGGAAGCGCACGACCAGTTTCACCATTCTCGACGCTAATCAGGTACGCGTGTCCCATTACCCTTTATCAGTTCATTCGTATACCTGTACGCAAGAAGCATATTTTCATCACGAATATGTTATTTACCCCACCGGGTAAATTTGTTTGGACAGCCCTTTGCGAACCAGTCCATATATCAATCATTTCTATGATTTGATACTTCTAGAAGGGTTAGGACTAATAACTGCAACAAACAGAACTTGAGCGTCTTTATAGAATATTTTTACAATAGGTAGTATGTGACTGATTTTGAAAGAACTGTCTAAACAAATTACCCAGTGTTGCAAATGAGGTATTTGTGACGAAAAATATATATATTGTGTGTTGGGCGGTGGTGGCCCGGTGGTAACATCACCACATTATCACCCCGAGGATGTGTTCAAATGACACCGCCTAACTTTCCACCTGATTGGCCGCTTATCCCTTCCTGGAAAGTGTATCTGTGTATTTTCAATAAAAGGAAGCAGATTGAAAAAGAAAGAAAGAATATATGTGCGTGTGGTCACACGACTCCATGTGGTTCATGGTAGAACATAGCAGAAAAGACCTGTATTCTGCTCGCTGTGTTTGGGAAATCTCAGTCCTCACGAGCCACTCCTACGGTTTGCATTATTTTTGATGTTTTCTGTATATGTGGTTTCATTGCAGTTGTGAGGTCTCAATTTGTGGTATTCCCTCGTTTTTGATCTTGGAATTTCTCTTCTTACTTTTGGTTTGGTTTCAGTTACCTCGACGATCTCGACCCAGTGTCCCCAACCAGAGTTCCGCACCTCTTCGATTTCAACCCCATGATTGTTGTTGTGATGAGAAATTTTTGAATGAACTAAACAGTTTCGCCCCCAAAACAGAACCTAAACAAAATTCAGATTCACAGACTAATCTTACCGAACAGGTGAAGAAAACCGAAACAGATTCCATCCGATCCCAAGAAATTCCCATGACCACATCTCCAAACGAGCACCGTCCACATACCTGGTCGATCTCCTCGTCTAGTGCTTCCCTAAGTACGGACGAATATGGTTTATCCAAAGATGGCTACCCTGCACATACAGACACAGAACAATTGCCCGATAGCACTTCACCAAATGCACCCATGGTTGTGTCTGGATCGGTCAGTCAAGGCCCTACTCCGGTGCATCAGTCCAAACACTGTTTCGTGGATGTCGATTGTGAGACAACTTGGAGTTGTGGTCCTCATGGATATCGTGTTCTCTCATTAGACGGAGGCGGAGTTCGTGGGCTTGTTTTGGTTCAAATGTTACGAGCCTTGGAGAAAGCTTCTGGTCGACGCATCACCGAGTTGTTCGATTGGATGGTCGGTAAGTGTTGTTTAAGTGCCTACTGTATTCATCTAGTGTGTTGTGTTTTCATATGTGTGCACAAGTATTCTTCGGAAGAAATCCAATAGATTTGTTCTAGCGTCCCATCTATGTTGGCATTGCAATGAGGAGGTTTACCCTCACATGATGGTTTACAAGCAACCCCTAATTGAAACCGTATGTGTGACAACATGACAAAGCTTTGTGAGAACCCAGCTTGTTGTCCTATTTCTTATACGATCTTTTATATTGTGTTCAGGCACCATAGTGGTGTTTTTCATCAGACGTGAGATAACGGTACGTCTACCGCACGGTGCTTTATTCGCTGTAACCGCTCCTGGAATGAGGAAACCCTGTGGAGATCAACAGATGACGTGAAGACAACACATGAATAGATGCATAGAGCTATTGATTCGAGTAGGTCTCTCAAGCCCCCAGGTTTGTGTCCGAAAGACTGCTACTGGTGTGTTGAACACATTGAAAAATGTGGCAGCGAACCGACAGCAACGGCGTTCTTGTTGTCATTTCTTATCAGACCAGAGTGCTTGAACGGGATATGTATGTACCGTTAAATTGTGTTCTCTGTGTCCTCTGTGTTGGTGAGTTGACTTCAGTTGAATTAGAAATCCGAAAGAATGATGGATCTAAACAAATGAGCCTCCACTTTGCCGTACCTGTTTGGCTCTAGTTAGAAATGGAGCATACACACTGAAGACAATTCCATACTGCATCTGTCGTCTTGTACTACAAGCAGTATGGCGCTATCCACCGCATCGAACGGGGTAGGTGCTGATTAGTAGGCTACCGCTCAGATACCTCAATGTTTGTTCTATTGTTTGTCTACTATCTTTGACCATCCTTTTAACCCTAACGTTGCTCTGACGATTTGAATTTGTGTCCTGTCCACGTTCCGCTTGTCTCATTGGGTGCACGAGGCTAAGCGCTGATCACGAAAAGCGGACCGACAATCAACGCACCAACGAACAACAAACCTAACCGAAATTCAAAGGCCTTGCGTGACAGGTCTCCAGAAGCTCCCAAATGGGTGCTTCGTTTACGCTCCCGCGTTGGATTTACGCCCCACTGCCTTGCGGGTCAGACTCTTGAGTCAAAGGTTCCCGTTAGGGTTCCCAATAAAAATCCCCTTCGTCGGTGTGGGCTACCGCGAAGTGTGTCGTGCCCTAAAGTCTTAGGCACCCATTTGGGCAACCATCTTTCCCATCTGTCTAGTTCTTCTTCTCAACCCCAAATAATCCCAGGTGCCTCCTGTTTACGCCACCCATCGAATATCACTCAGCGTTTAACCATCAAGGCCAAACAATCAGCAGTAACAGGATTTCTGAGGCCAAAATCCTCTTTTCACTTAGTCGCGTTCAATGTCTGCACGCTCTATCAGATTGGCCTACAAGCTGCCCTAATTAGAACCCTCGGCACTTTCAATGTAGATGTATGTTGTGTCTCCGAAACACGCATACAAGACCCCATTTCCATTATCTCTCTGCGTTCCCCTGAACCAACCTCAACCTCACGCTTCACCCTTCGTGTGTCAGGCGATTCGGCTTCGGAAGCTCGCGGTGTTGCTGGTGTCGGAATTTCGCTAAATGCCAAAGCTGAGCGCTCGCTTCTTGACTGGATTCCAGTGAGTAGCCGATTGTGCGCTGTACGTCTCATCGGTTCAGTTCGAGTCAACAGCTACAGAATGAAGCGTCGATGCTTATTCGNAGAGTCGATGCTTATTCACCGTATCGGTCTATGCACCGACCGACTACAGTATACCTGAAATTAGGGAAGAATTCTACAAGGATCTTTCTGAACTACTCCTAAGTGCTCGATCAACGGACGTTGTAATAGTCGCCGGGGACTTCACTGCTCGAGTGGGATCCATGGACGAACCAGAAAGGCTTCTTGGCGGACCGCATGCAATCCCAACCAACCGGACGGACAACGGAGATCGCTTACTTCAACTCTGCACGGACCACGGATTGTTCCTGTCAAACACGAACCTCTCCCACAAGAAACGCCATCGACTTACATGGAAACCGCCAACCTCTTCA
>UZAN01043814.1:7805-21861 GCA_900618425.1 Echinostoma caproni
CCCTGTCTACATGAAGGTAGACAATCGTTGAACATGTGTCTCTGTAGTGGAAAAGATGCTACATATGCAAATGATAATGAAATGAAAGGTACATGGAACGGAATTACAAGAGGACTGCCCTGTTGGCTGATGTATTCTGTTCCTCAGATGTGTGATTCCTGTCGACAATTTGCGGGGGACCTCAAAAGGATTGCTACAACAGTTAATGGACCGCTCGACGATAACTGTTAATGTACGCGTAATGCTTCAGCAATACTCGGAGGACAAGTGCGTAATCACAAAGAGTGTTGAAACAGCCCTTTCCCGATATGAACTTGAATGAAGAACACAGCAGCACAGTGTTACACAATTCATTTCCGGAAAAATTTCTCTGTATATCTTCAGATACATACTACAGTCAAAGAATATAATGAAAGCTAACAAGTAGCGTATACCGCGGATGAGCTGTTGGTGTTATCTGCGTCCATCTTGCTACCAAGGTAGGGCTAAAGTAACAAATAAGTCCTTCTGCTTGCACAGTTCCGGCTTCCATCGTTTAATAGCAATCGCCTATGCACACTGGAGCAACTGAGAGTTTTGCGTGATAAGGACACTTTTAAATGCTGTGGTCACGTTCACTTGATGCCCAGTCTCTAGCAAGTGAGGAGCGATCAATGACGCTGGTGTGCGGTGTTGAATTAACCTTTGACCTTGATCATTCGAGTGTGGTTCGTTCACCAGTTTGTTGACCCACACAGGGATGTGTTCGGCTATTAATTGTCTAAGCTGCCACTCGGTTCTGCCTAGGTAGGTGGCCGAGCACCCATAGACGAATTGGTACAATTGATGGGATTTGGCATACAGCGGAAGCGGTTACTTGACGGGAGGAGCCGGTATTCTATCACATGTGTAGAAGAAAACTGGTTCGGCTGTGTTGAATGTGCGTTTGATGGATGAGTTTGGGCTGTGCTCCAACAAATTACTCACATCATCACTCCTGAACGACAGTTGTAGGACAACCTTACAATTCAGTACGGATATCGGTCGCTCTACCTTTGGACGTGCAATGCCATACTTTTTCACGAGTGAGCCCGGGCAACCATTGTCCTGGAGAGTGTTATTCAGTTTTAGCATTTCATCTGCGAGGTTATCAGGTGTATAAGTTTTTCTCGTGCGGTCATAAAGTGTCCCCACTAGCCCTCGTTTGTAACGGATGGGGAAAAAGCTGGTGAAACGCATATATTGACCGGTCCACGTGTTTTCGATGAACAGATCGACCAAGGCTTCTACGATCCTCCGTTGCATTTTTTACGTCCAGGAAGGACAACCTATCATTTTGCTCATATTCCACTGTCCACTTTATATTTGGGTGGGCGTTATTCAAACTTTGCAATATGTTCAATGCCTCCGCCTTTGATTCTGCTATAAGCAACACGTCGTCCGCGTATCGTTTGTACAGAACATATCTGGTAAGGTTATTGCTGATCTTCCGCTCCAGTCTTGCCATAAATATATCTTCGAGAGAAGCAATTTGTACTTTTGCCCTGTTCCCAACGGCTACCAATAGGTTTTCAAATCTGTGATATCCTTTAGGCATTTGATAATGAGCAGCTTGGAGCATTCCCCACAGAACTAGAAATAATCTATCTGTGAGACTAATAGTTTTACCCGTTTTACCGATAGTTTAGCAAACGAGGGATGAAAGGATCGTATACAGTTTGCGCATGACATGCTGGTCTTGATTCCTTTTCACACTTCGATTCACCGCATACTCCTGGTCCTGTTGTGACCCCTAGAGCAGCGCTAGTTGACATACTTCGACTACTTATTTCCGATTGACTGTGATGGGCGAGGTTGGCTGCAGTTGACAAAGGTCAAGTGCAATGAAAAGTGCACGTCCGGACCGATCACACGTATGTGTTGATAATTCTCACTGACGCGTAGAACAAAGACACAGGTTAGCTTGCGAATATCGATCGCCTGAACTGGTCGTAATGGGATGGACGCACGTGTGAATGATGGTGTAAATGGCACAAAAACTGAATTGCACAAATATGTATCCAGCGCACTTGAAACTGGGTGTAGAAAGCTCAATTAGGATTTGTTGGATGGAGCGTAATATTTCCTTCACAATGGTATCACAATATTGACACTTCGAAGGAAAATGAACAACTTTGCCCGCGTGAGTATTAGCAAAATATTAGCTACAAATCACAGAAAAGCACGGCGAAATGTATGGTATGGTTTATATCCAAGAGAGATAGCTCTGGATAGATCTCACAGAGCTCAGTCGAACGAGCGTAAACTCGTCCATGTACGATGAGCTGAGGCGGAGTAAATCCACTTGAACCGAGAGCGCACAAGTTGTGACCGCACACAGTGAATCACAGGAATTCTCGCAGGTCAACAGGAGCAGGTCACAGGAACACTTGGCTCTTGTTCTCGAGTTGTTCTGAGATCATTCTGAGGTCTATATATGTGTTATTTGTGTATCCGATCGCATAATAATGCAGTACCTTGGAACTGTGGTCAGATCGATCGTTTATTGGTGTTTCGAGATCCGTTTTGGCTACGCGTCACTCGTTGATTTATTTGAGAGAAACAGACAGATGTGTATTGGAGTAGCCTGGTACAGGAAATGTACCGCTTGCGAAAACAAAATCCACGATAAGACACAAAGGCAACGAGGATCAGCAAGCGCAATAATCTGCAACTAGACGGAGAGCGAAAGAAAGCTTAAAGTCCTCGAGCGGAATTATGCAGTAGGTAGTAACGATGTAGGTACTGGGATAAAATATGAACATTCCGTTAGATTGTAGAGGAAAAGGTGACATTTGACAAATGTCTGCTGTTGTCCAGATTTCACCATACAAGCAATCACACTACAAATATGCCTTTACCGCTCACAGTATAAGTGCGGTTAGAAGGAAACCCGTGTTTCTATATGCCCCAGGTTTGTGTAGAAGTGGAATCTTATCGAAGGCTTTTGCAAGATCAACATAGACAGCGTGAGAGGTTTCCCCACCGTCGTAAGTCTTTTTTAATTATCTATGACGGTCAGCATACTGGTGATGCAGGGTCTGCCGGGTACAAATCCATGTTGGAAGGGCGAAAGTAGATGAGTAGCACAGAGGTATTTCAGGGAAGCCTCCTTCATGATGCCCTTAAGAATTCTCCATGGCACATTGGTTGGCGGACGCTGACCGGTTATGTCCCTCCCGTAGATCGACTCCTGGCCTTTTTAGTTCACATGAGACCATTTCAAAGATTATTCTAATTCTCATTTCTGTAATAATAATAATTAGTGTTTAGGATTTTCCGGGGTCTTAAATCAAACTCGATTTTGTTTTAATTTGTGACTTATTTTATAACTGGCCATTCTAACGTACACAAACTACTGAACCAGTTTGGAGGTTTTGTTTGCATTGAGCACATGCAAGATTCTGCAAGTACAAGAAGCACATCAATCCACTTGTAAGTATTTTTGGTGCCACTTGGATGATGTCCAGCATAGCTTATGGTTTATTCTTTTTCATCAGACATTTTAACTATTATGGAACATATAATACAGGTTGATCCGTGTTAAAAATTTACGCTTTATTTTGGATACCGTTGACATTATTATTGTCATTATTTTCGCAATTTGTCATCGGTTAATATTATTGTTGCTACTATCATCATTTTTATATTTAAAGCATACTTTTTCATGAGGATATTGAAGATTGTTGAAATAATCCCACTGAGCACATTTCAAACAAAACAACAGAGTGGCAAACAAGCTCGTTTTCAGAGATTTGTATTCATGCCAATACATCTCAATATATATCACTACTTGGGAATAAAATCGTCATGGGGAAATAAAATAAAATAAAAACACAAATTACTGGAAACGATTTCATCGTGAGACCGAAAATCGGGTTCACCACGATCATATGTTTGTTTGTCCGCTCATCCGATCATCGAGATTACTCACGATGCGGTTTGTATGGGGGNNNNGCCCACCGCTTCTGCCGAAGCCAACATCCGACAGCGAACCTGCCTCGATAATCGCCCACGAACAGGGGTCGGAAAGCCTCGCACACGTTCACGGTATGATTTGTTTCAGCTAGGTGTGAAACCACTGCACTGGTGAGTGACTTAATCGTTCCGGTGTTCAGCCACGCGGGGTGGTGTTCACGAATCCGTTCGGACAATCGCCTGATCGTGCAGCCTATGTATGTTGTTCTACAGGAACAAGTAAATGAGAATACACAGAGTAAGACCGCAGAGTTTGGAACTTTGTCCTTCAGTCGCAAACACACAATTGGCTTGGACGTGAACAACACACAAAGCTTAGATGCATAGAAAGTCTTATTGATGGCGTCAGACAATCTTCTTTGTATGATCTCGGCTGATGTGTCCCCTTTGAACGGTAAAGAAATGTACACGGATTTTTTCATAACCTGGGTGTTTTGTAAAGAGTTTTCCGTGCACTGAATCGTCTTTTTGACTAAACGCTCCGGATATCCATTACGTGCAAAGATCGATTTTACAGTACGGAGCTCTTCTTCTAGCGTGTTCTCACTGCAGATCTTTCTTGCCTTATTCGCTAGACAGCGAACCAGATTCCTTTTTATCTTCAGTGGCACAAAGCTTCGGAAATGAATGTATTGGTCTTTCCACGTTGCCTTTCTATGCACGGAACGCTGCACTGAACCATCTGATCGACGGGTGATGCAGACATCTAGGAACGGCAATTTGTTGTTACACTCCATTTCTAAAGTAAATGTTATGATGGGATGCGCATTGTTGAACCTGTTTAATAGTTCCGTTGTATTCGATTTTGCATCGATCACACAATAAATGTCATCTACGTACCGTGTGTATAGCACACAGTCTTCGATGGATGATTATAATTGAGTGTTTTCAAGCTTCGCTATGAATAAATCCGCGAAAAGCGGTCCCAGAGGAGACCCCATGGCTACGCCATCCTTTGGTCGATAGATCTCATTGTTAAACTTGAACTGAACATTAAACGTGCAGAAATAAAGCAGTTGTTTAAGGTCATCCAAAGGGAGGCCGAGCTCTACATCATTGATTTGTAAATAACTGCACAGGTATTCAGTCGTTTCGCTGATGGGAACATTTGTGAACAACGAGCTGACGTCTAGCGAGAGCATTGTTCGATCGACCAAGTTTATGTCACGAATTTTGTCCACAAAAGTAAATGAATCTTTGACACAGTGCTTTGCCAAATTAACTCGAACGGGTTCTAACAATTTGGCCAACCACTTTGCCAAGACATGATATGGTGAGTTGCACATATCCCAAATCGGTCGTAATGGCACTCCATCTTTGTGTACTTTTGGCAATCCATACAATCTTGGAATAACAGTCCCTGTTGGCCTAATACGTTCGAAAAGGGATGCATCAATGTCTCGTCTCTGCTTTAAGCATCGCAAAATCTCGGAAAGCGCCCCTTCTATTTGAGCCGTCTTATCCTTTTCCGTCAACTTGGTGAATTTCGACCGATCACCCAATCTGGTATTTATCTTGTTTGTTTAGTCCGTTCGATTTAGCAGCACGATCTCCGTCCCTTTATCTGGTCTGCATAATATAACTTCTTTATTTTTCTGAAGTTCTCGTAATCGTCTGATATGTTCTGTAGTTACTAATTCATTTATATTTAGCTTGACATTCTGATGCTGGTAGCAAGCATTTACTAAGGTAGATTTGAGCCTTTCGAACTCCAATGATGAAGAAGGAACCAGGTCAGAAAGTTGCGCATATAAGTTTTCAAACTCCACCTCCATATCCAATTTGTTTGATCCCCTATTCGGACAAAAATCTTTGGTCCCAGAGATAACACTTCTAACAGCATTTTGTCCAAATTTATGCTTGATAGATCGTGAACACAGTGTTCCGGATTGGTAGGGAACTCACCCACTGGCTTGATAGGATTAAGTTGCAGACGCAACGTGTTTCGGCTTCGTTCCACCTGTTTGGAAACAATAGACTGCGCGTAATCCTCAAATTGTTGCCTTTCAGTCGGGGGAGAGATTATTCAACACGCGCTCAGATGTTACACAATTGCGATTTAAATCCACAAGATGATTGCACAGAGTATCCCGCTCATTGAGAGCTTGACACCTTAGTGTCACGGTTTCTCCTCAAAACTGTCCAATAATGTTTTGGATATTCCGAATTGGTAACACAATCGTCAATAAACTGAATTCGAGAATCTGCCAGGACCAGCTTCGTACGGAATATTGAAGATATTTACTTATACACTACTCTTGAGTAGATAATTTATAATTGCAGAATTTCGTCAGGGAGGGGAGCACAAATGGTCTACGTACGTCGTTATTTCTGTCCCGTTTGGTAACTTTAGGGCAAGATATAGGTGAGTTGTGCCACGCATACGACACATATACTTATAAAGGAATGTTCTTTCATTTTGTGCGCGTTCACTTATTGTCTTTTTAGTTCGATTTTAGCAACCTCCAATTTTCTAACGGCAGATATTCCTGATCATTTTAAATGCTGGGTCATCAGCTTTGAGGTTAGTTTGCTTGTACCTTGTAAACACTCGAGACCGCTTATTGAAAAGCCTGCAGATAGAGCGGGAGAGGGGTGGTCTTGAGACGATATATGGGACAACTCGTCAGTTCCAGCAACAATTTTTTCGGTATGTTCAATGGGGCCCTCCCAAGACTCGGCAATCGGTACGCTTGAAACTTGTTACTGTTTGTGGACGCTCCTTTTTGGAGTTCTACTCAGTATTATGATCCGTTTTTATCGAAAAACCGTTGCAGATACTGTTCAGAGATAGATCCAGGAGATGGAGATTTTCAATCGAGNAGACCCACGAAATCCAAAATAGGCCTGTTGGTAACGTAAACGTCTCTCTAGTTTGCATGTCATTAAACAAAACGTTACACTCAAGCTGACCTGTAAGACTTAGTCATCCACCGGGTAAGTTCAGTGCTTTTCTATTGGTCAGAGTTAATAAAGGCCGCCCGAGCGCGTGCAAAGTCCGTTTTGAGATCAAGGTTATGTCAGAATCAGTGTCTGCCTGCAGGCGTAGTGGCTCACCGTTGATGTGATCGGTGAGATATTTGCTTCATATCTCCAATTCCAGTTCAATAGCAGACAGAATTGCTTGAATTTTGGTTTCAGATTTGGTTGACGGCGGCGTCAATCGTCTTAGCTGATGATGCATCTTTGTCGTAGAAAGATTTTGGTGCTTGAGTAATCTTCTTTGTGACGTTGTTTGAGGCATTTCTGACACACTTGCTTGCTGAATGGACAGAAGTGTATGTAGTTTCATTCTCTGTAAATCCAGCATGCCGTGGGTGATCTGCTTTTGGCGGCGGAGCAGATATTGATCGCAGCTTCGAGAGAGCAAGAACTTTAAGCGCGGTTATATAGGGACAGTGCTGCACAACAATAGCTGAGTCATGCTTGAGGTTTTCAAGCCACTGGCAGTCGTCTGTCAATGTTCACTAATTGATGCTAGGGTCTTGTTTGATGTAATTAGGTATGCGAGAGCGGATATCTGCGTCGCGCGGGAGCTGAAGTGTGTACACAAAAATCAGGAACTTGAATTGGACGTCAGTCATTGAGCGCAGTATGAATTTCTCGCACTATCGGTTCACGGTGCTGTTAATTGTCAGAAAGTAATCTGCATGTTTTTTCACCAACTTGAGGAAGTGATACCGGATAAAGAACAAAGATGCCTTTAGGCCATACTTATCTGGATGTTGTCGGAATTGAAATCAGGTGGCTTTTGGAGTAGGATCATTTCTGTGTAACGGTCATTTTCTTTGGTTCCAAGCTTCCAGAGCAAAAGCTGCCTCTGTCGTCTTTCATCGGCATCTGTGAATTCGATCTGGAAGACATCTTCCCAAAGTTTTCACCAGGAATCAACTGTCATTTCTGCGTCGCGGTCTTACAAGAATTCAGTGATGCTAGCAGCCACAGCAGCAATAGATGCGCCATCTTTGATCGGTGGTAATCGATTGAGATGCTTGCCGAGAAGCGACAACGTGGTCTCAGTCGTCCTCAGGTGAGTGCCCTCAAGTTACACCTACTGTTGATTGCAGTTGCTTCGGTGGGGTCTGAACGTAAGTTTGACATCAACGTCTCTTGCTTATCCTCCAACAACCACGCGCATACAGAACACGACTTGAAACATCAATCAGAGTGTCTTCAAAAATTAAGTTTCTATACGCAAATATATCGGGTAAATAACGCATAAGTAAACGGAATGGTGATGCACCAATCAGATTGCATTCTTGACATTCCAATCGATCGATCCGACAGCCGCTGACCGAGTCGAGTGCGGCCAGTCAATCCGAAATCAGTCTGTCTGGTGCATCGTGAGCGTGTTTATGGTGTGGAGCGGATAGGTGCGCTACCTGACGGGTTAGCTCCGTCCTAACAATAAACGTTAACTAATGCAGCAAAACAGCATCGCTGATGGAACGACGAAGGTGCCCTCTAGTAGATTTTAGCCTGGATTTTTTCAGGAGGAGTTGTATTCCAGCGGCCGAGACTATGTGGCCTAAGGACTTTACGGACGATTAACCAGCCGAGCATTTTGGAGTGTTGTCCATTTTCTCAGATTAAGATAAGCGTTCACAAAGTTCACGTAGATGCAGTGATCTTACGTCGAGAAGAGGCCACCAGAATTCGTTGGGTTGCAGTACCAAGTCCGTGTCGAAATTGGTAGGCAAAACAATGGAAGGTATGAGCAGCGTTGCTCGGTTTAAGCAATGTGCAAACGAACTCGAAAAGCCTAAACGTGGTAATGGCACCCGTTTCGGGGATGGAGACAGAAATCCGATTAAAAGTGTAAACCACATATTTACCAACAAATTTGACAATCAGGTCCTGTGTGTGCTGAATGAGATAACGGTCTGAAACTGCGCTCTTTTTGAGTGCTTGGTAGTCACCACAAGGATACAAATCACCCTAAACCTTTGGAGCCAACTTACGAGATTTGTTGTGAATGGATGGACTCTGCGTTGCGATGTGACGTTCTTCCTGCACTGTGACGGCAAGCGGATTCTTATAGGAAAAGCAAGCATCGGACATTCTCACATAAATTCTTGGGAATCACTAATACCGAATTAACCGTAGACATTTTTGCTGGTCAACTTTGGTGTCGTGATGTTTTAGTAGGCCCACCAGTCTACAATTCCGTGTGACTACTGATAAGTCGAAATGCTGGAGGAAATCGATTCTCAATATACACCGAGTAGAAGGTTCACGATTTAGAAAACCTAGGAGAATTTACGACGTACGTTGAGATCTAAGGGAAGTACCTT
Source organism: Echinostoma caproni (assembly GCA_900618425.1). NCBI lineage: Eukaryota > Metazoa > Platyhelminthes > Trematoda > Plagiorchiida > Echinostomatidae > Echinostoma > Echinostoma caproni. Next base: position 17,096 of record UZAN01043814.1, read on the forward strand.
CTAACCGAATTCATTTAAACGTGTCTCATTGGCAGCTTTCAGTTAGTTGCCAACCTTTTTCACGATGGTGCCGATGTTTGGGAGGACACTTACTTCAACGCCGGTGTCCAACAATGAATCTCTATGAGAATTATCGTTTCTAAGGAAGACAAGACAACATGTGAAAGATAAACCGGGTGTGGTGATCTTTTTGAAACGTCGGCAACTGATTTTCCGACGATCGTCGGTTACGACGTTTACAACTCGCCCTTCAGCGCATAGATTCATCACTGAGTTCACGGCAGTACCAGTGGATGTCTTCTGTGTCTAACGCGGGACTATTTGTCCCATTGCTCTAATTCTGTCATCATCCGCCAGATGTTGAGTTACCTGTGCCGAAGCTCTACCATACGGCGTTGCAGGTCGTCCAGAGCTACCGGTTATCTAGTCCGGGGTGTAGAAGTAAACAATGAAGCTATTGTAGAACTTAAGGTTTTGATCTCCTTTTTTATATGCTTTTGCACGGGTCAAGTGGAGACACTGTATATATTGCCCTTGAAGCACAGCATCTGCCGTGATCGCTAATTGGTACAAGTCCAGGTTAGCTATAGAGACACAAATATCGTGTAACCGTTTGGTTTGCGCTGTAACCAAAACTCTCTCATGATCGATTCTTTTGTCAGAGTTGAACCGAAAATTTGACGCANTCGCGAAGAAGGCTTCTTTATTATTGACCGTGAGCGTATGAAAACTCTGTTAACTTAGTTCCTTTGGAAGGACCACCCTCTGTAAGGATTTCCCCGATTAAAAGTTTATGTCTATTCCCAGTTGTATCCGCACAACTGTACAGAGGCTCAGCCTATTGATAAGCTGTCTGCACATAGGGTCATTCGACATTATCTTTTTGTTGTAAAGCGCTCGTTCAAAAACCTTAAACCATACCGGCTGTCTTATGGCTACTAAGTTTGGGATGAACAGAAGCATTTCCCCGACGACTGCCCGATAATCCTCTAACATCAAGAAAATGTATAAAAGATTACATGCTGTCGTCAGTAGGAAAAAATGCAAATGGTGATCTAATAAAATAACCGATAAATTGTAATTTTTACCCTGAATGAAGTAGATACCGCAAAACGTACTGTGGTTCGTAAACAGGCCATCATAATTATCCTTCTAGATAGCACGTGCTATCTACAATAATGAAAGAGAATTTGCCTCAACGCTACAGATTACGGTGAAAAGTAGTACGGCCACTGTTCTGAAAGGGTAAGAGGACGGACAAGCGTGACCAACGCTGCTTTATGAACCTAGACATGCAGGAAAGGTTCACCCGTGCATAGAAATTGCACCACTCACCTGGACAAGTGACAATGCTGTGGATGAGCTTGAATACCTAATGTGCACCTGGTAAAACGAACAGACCTCTTACTTACTTACCTCTTACGAACTCTCATCAAAGTTCATCTTCTGACAATGCAGTTGGTGCTCGCCCATCACAATTCCAAGTCCCGAATTGTATATTCCAAAAAGTGGGGCCTTTCTGTAGCAACAGTCTATCATCACCTTTCCCCCCGTAAGTATTCTATGATTCGAAAGGAGAGCTGTTATTTTCTCCGATGCACATCACCGGCTTGAGCTTATTCGCCGAATTGTCACTTAGTCCGTTTGAGTCACACTGTTTCGTTGCGCTTCTATTCATTCCCTTATAGGTTACACTCCGTAAACATTGTTCAAACGTCTCGTTCTTGCCACTCATTCACAGCAATAATTTTATTGTAGCTGCATATTGTGTCATGTGAACGTCGGGTTAAGTTGCCCTCAGTTAGGCTAGATGATCCGAACAATCGAAATTTCCACGCACATTGTGGTGGTATTCAAACTGCTATCGAACATTGGATTGTCCCATATATCGAAATAAGGTAAAGTCATCCAAGAGCGATTATATTTTACCCCGTGACATATCCTTAGCTACATTCTTTCTTGTGAAAGTAATTGCTCTTTCAATGGTAGTAAAACAAACAGTGTACATAAGGTTAACACAGAATCCATTTTGCATAAGAGCAACATTACTAATAAAAGTTTTGAAGGAAATTTCACATCTCAGGCACAGATATTAACTCAAACGCTTAACTAGCTTTCACAACTCGATCATGAGTGATCAAACTTAATGCTTGCAATTAAGAAATGTATTGTCGTTTCTTCTCAATGGATACTTACTACCCGTCACTGGATTTCATCGAACACATATGAGTATCACATTTCGCAAAACACATGTTACTTTTTCGTCAAATTACGTGGTAGTTTCACACGAGTTAGTTTTTCAGGTAAACCAATTTTGAATTAAGCAGTAGTTGATATAAATGAGTTCAGTGGAAACTCAAATACAAAGAGTAATGGAACTAAAAGATTTAATTACCACTATGGCACATGACGTAAGACCATTTCAAAAGTTGGTCAAGAAACTTAGAGAATGTCATTTGTTGCATTCTGCAGTTATCCGAAAAATACATAGTAGGGTTTATTTTCTAATATGCTAGGTCATGGTTAGACCCCAACTGATTTAGTGTTTAAGAGGATGCGTATATGATGGGTATATTGTGTAATCTTCGAGGTTATATTGGATTTCGTCCTCGAACATAACTCAAGGGGCTATAAAATCAGTGCAGCGCAGTTAAACAAGAGTACTAATCTGTGCCAAATGTGTAACTAAAAATATTGTACCAATCTGGAGTGATATGCCGGACGATGTGGTTACCAATACTTCTCACTAATGAATAAATCAAAATGCATTTATCTCCACTATATCTCCTGCTAACTAGATCTTCTTGGGATTAACACTTGAGGAACCATGTGTGTCTTACCAGCATCTTGATCCGCTTATTAAAACGTAGTCCAGTTTGATGCATTACTTTAAATGGGAAACCAGAGAAGTGGGAAGAATATTTTCTGATGAGTACTTTTCTAGTCTTTTCGGCCGCCATGTACACCTTCGGACCTTGAGAAATGAAAATGATACGGCTCTATCACCCTTGGTTAAAACACGCATTTGTTTTAACGAAAATTGACACGCATCAATTTATCACACGTTCACCTTTTTCATTCAACACAATGTTGGTCGATTTTTCACCGTCAAAAAATAGTGATTCTCATCTTAATTTTGCCCTCCGTCCTTATTTACTGAACTACTGGCCAGATAGTTTTAAATAAACCTGTCCCGCATTTATCCATCATGTTGCTCAACCGAGCAGTAGCCTCGCGATTGTTTCACTGATTTGCTGTTTTTCATGGTCTACATGTACTGGTATTTCCTTTTTCCTATCATCATTTCTTTTTTTGAAATGAAGCTTCTATTTACTTGCAGTGCTAAGTTCACACGCAACTTCATACCTCGGATAAATTACGGTGAAATTCGCCTGTATGTGAACTCAGCAAAGCTTCAACAGCAGTTTCGCATACACATGATATGTTGTTCGGTGAATATCGTTCTTGTTGAAAAGCGTTACAAAATAATGCCATGTGGTCTCATTTACTCAGTCATCGTACTACTCACGTGGTTGATGGGCCAGACTAGATACTAATATCCATTAGTATGTAAAATCGGTAATGATTCAGTCACAGCTGAGGGACGGCATCTAAATAAAAGATGATGACATTTTACAAATAAGACAACGGAGTGGTATACCCTAAGAAACGTGTAAGAAACATCAATGCGAGGTGGTGCCTGACTTTGACCGTCTATAAGCAATGCGATCAAAAATCTCATTGCATCTCTTACCGGTGCATGACACCGAAAAGCAGAAAAAAGCAGCTACTGTGCCATTTGGCAAACCGTCCTCATACTTGTTTTTCTATTTCTATTTATACCTCAAGAACATAAAATAAAATTCATAATTCTGTAAAGAACAGACTATGCAAAACTAAGTGACTATTGCATGGACATACATGGAAAGGCTAACAAGGACGAAATATCGAAGCTGAAATGTAAGCATATCTCAGCTTGCACAAGTTATACAAAATAGGAAATACAAATGCAAAATCTTCTACGATCGATGTAATTACAAACATCCTCCGCAATTTTCATTTTGGTAATCCGAAAAAGATTTCACTTTATGTGCTTTACGTTTTCATACCATAATTGATTTTGAATTGAACGAAGAATACGCAAAGGCATCTTTTGTATTGGGTTTATTTATTGAATGATGAATCTATGCAGTCAAAGCATGACAGAAATAACACAATAATGCACGGGAAGCACCAACTGGCCATTTCATCGTTGTTTGCGGCGGATAACAATGCGTGGTTTGAACAAGTTCATACAGCCCAGTGGCAATGCTCAGGACTCATAGTCCTATTAAAGTTGTCAAAAGTTCAGTAGCTATAGTCCGCCGGTGACTCTAAGACGATGAGGCAGACTTCCCTTAAGTGACGTTAACGACAACAAAACATGAAATTTACATTTAAGTATTTCAAACCTTGCGTGTTTTGCACGTTTCAATTTAAAATCCCTTAGAAGACATCCGCAAACATTTGCTTTGGAACTAACTGTTATTCACTCCCATCAAGTAGGCTACAAGAAACAGTCACCGCAGCATATCTCAGGATCACTTGAATTTGACGGTTTGTGATGTTCAAATGTGTAATCAACGCGAGTGGTCACCATACTACATTTTAGTATTGATTTATTTACTCCTTTCAAGTAGCAAATACTGATACACATAAAGGACCTCATGGCGGTTTAGCCGCACAAACTACTAAGGATAGACAGCAACAACTATGCTGCGGCACAT
>UZAN01043815.1:15629-28483 GCA_900618425.1 Echinostoma caproni
GTGGTCGGCTTTCTGATCAGGACTTTTTTCTTTCTACCAGACCACCAAGGTGGGGTGGTCTTTGTCCTGATGGGACACATGGGCGCAAATTTGTTTGCGAGAGAAAAAGACTATCCCTGATCAAGCCGGACTAGACAACTCCACCGCCTGCCTCAGACCACATCATAATCCGTATGCAGATAAGAGGCCTTCGGTAATAATACATCCGTAACGACAACGCTGGTGGACTTGAGAGGGGAAAAGGTACAACTGTATTGACAAGAGGATACTAGCATGAACACTTCTACAAGGCAGTGCGCCTACAGCAGTGTTTCTAATATCATTCCTGCTTTTGATGAACACGAAGTCAAGGAGAGTTGCCCAGTAGTTGTAGAGTGGGATTGGTGAAATACTGAGTAAGCACCAATTCGTGCATCATCTCCAGTAGCTCATCCTCAAAGCTTCTCGCTGGTCCATACTCTATCCCTCATTTGACCTCCAGTGCGTTGAAATCTCCCAGGTCAAGGACCCCATTGGTTTGCGTTGCTAGATGAGGGAGAGCTCCAGAAATAGTGCATTTTCGTTGATACCAGAGCTTGGGCTTCCATAACCACTTCACTCCGGGAAGCTTGATTACGCAACCGGTAGAATGGATGTCCTCCTGTGATGATTGTAGTAATCGTAGTAATACGTACGGAATTCGGAACACCAACCACGCAATATGAATCACAGGACCCGAATCAATAATCAGCTATCACGGACTGGACTTCAGAAGCACTAGACCACAACGGCACGGATTCGCAATGTCCCACGAGAACGAGACACGAAGAAAAGGCCACAGGACTGGCAGTAAGTAGTTCGTTTATTGAAAGAAATGAAGGTGATTAAATAATATGTACAAAAGGAGATCATTGGCTATCTGTGCTTCCACCAATGGGATTGCAGTACTGCTTACAAAATCTTGCTTCTGTCAGAATTGTCTTGGATTGGCTGGCACCATCCACCAATGACGTGTATTGAGAAGCCATGCACGTATCATTGACGTCAGCATTCAAACTTGATTGATCGCAAATGTCCTGAAACTGTAACGCGCCACTCCAGGGTAGGCGCCATCGTATAGACCTGCATCACCACACCTCCCTAGACAGGGTTTCCAACGTCGGCAGAGGAAAATGACCCACCACCAGCAGTGACACACTACCCCTCAGCCTAACCTTAGAGTAATCACAGCGATAGGCTTGAAACCCTGATGGACAGAAACCGATTATACAAAATTCAGACTTGCGCCAAGTCTCCAAGGTGGTAAGATAGTGCATCTCGTCAGCCTCATCCCGGAGCTCGGCCCACTTGTTAATTAGCCTGCAGACAATGGAGTAGCAATCACTGAGAGCCTGCACTCTTGATTCCACCATTATTTCACCCAGGAGCTGGTACAGGGTGACCGCCAAGTGTGGGGCTTCCTTATGGGTCCGCCTTTGCCATTTTGTGCCTTAGGTTCTCTAGAGTTTCATCTTCCGGCTAGGGCGGGAAAGACTGGAATCGCTTTTTCCTTTGTCTCCCTCCCTTTGTCTCACTCTCACTGTGAGAACTGAGAGCTGCGTGATGCTAACTTCCTGGTTGCATCAAGGTGGAGCCGTTATGCCTTGTATTTGTATTTATATAACTTGTACAAGCATATATGCTTACNAAATGTGCACTGTTCTTCACGCAGAATGAAATAATCATAATAAAAACGAAAGGTAAAGAATGCCGGTGATATGTGTTTCATGTACAAAACGTTTGACGTAGTTCATTGGAGACCTGTTCCTTTTTGGTAAGTAGTCGGGCCAAGTAGGGTACAGGGGAATTTTTATAAATATTAATCCGAGAGGGTAGCTGTCGAAATGAGGAGCGTGTGGACAGATGGGAACAACAAGACGATCAGAGTGTAGTGAATGAAGAGGATAATCTAGAATCTTTTGAGCAAATNGATTAATAAATCGATTGGGATTAAGGATGCACTACTGATTACCACCAAACCACGGCGAATTGCTTTGAAGTCTTGTTTTAAAAGACCGGGAAACACCTCAGGGGAGCAATAGAGTAGAATGGATAAAACGCATTGATGAACGAAAGATGACAGAACTGACTGTGGGGTTTGGGATTGCCTGAGTTTGCGTAACTGAAAAGATAGACGTCTCAGTTTTCCCATACAGTTGTAGAGTTGTGTAGACCAATGAAGGTTACTGTCGATGGCGACACCCAGGTACTTGACTGAGGTCATTCTGGATAAAGGTTTACCGTTAAGGGTGGTAGAGTCTGTTGTTAATGAGGAGCGGGAAGGACTGAAAACGCACTCTACGCACTTAGATATGTTAAGACTTAGAGCAAGAGTGGTCATGCTCTATGGTCACCTGGCCCCCAGTCTGCGTTTTCACTTGGGCGAAAGATGCAAGCAACAAGTTTTGTGTCATGGGTTATGTAGCTCAACCAGGGTCTGCCTGGAGGGAACCCGCTGGTATCCATGCCACTTCCGTAGTCGTAGTATAGGATTGATCTGTACCTCTGATGGGATCTGGGAGAGCCAAATAGTGTCACTCACGTAATGGAAGAATACTTGCCTGCTGCTATGTGTTTCTCGACATAAAGGCTCAAGTAGGCCCTTGATTACTACATTGCGGTTTCTCCCAACTGCTCTGTGGTTATGAATCTCCACCCGCTGCAGTCTTTTATCTACGTCAGCTTCGCAATGGCCTCTATGATCGTCAATGCGCGCATTAAGTGTCGCCTGTTTCGATGGCGGTTGAACCTTGAGGGGCTTGCTGATGCGTTGGTTGTTGCCACTAACCGGCACGCTAAGGCCTCACTATTGACGATCCGGCAGTGCTTCCCTCCTCTTTTGCGTTTAGGCCTAAGGACGTCACTGGTGCAGCTGGTTAGACAACAAGTTCTCGTTTACCCACAACTATCCAGCCCCTATCATTGTCCAGTCGAGGGCCTATGACGTTGGGTTGGTTCCATTTCCTTGGTATAGAGCTCCCTAGTTCGGAGTTAACCCTTTTTTCTGCTGAGTACTTGGAGTCGAGTTTCCCGGGGGTGCCGGTGTTGAGAGTTTTGTGTTATGATGCCCTCTTGGGAGTACCAATTTAGCCCTGCATGTCAAGTTGGAGCTGGTGCAGTTAAACAGACCCATTTCAAAACATGTATGGGCAGTGGAGTTTTCAACTGCCTCGGACGATAGTTTGCTACACCGCTGGTGGGAATAATCCTGGCACAGATCGCAACAAATGCCCTCAACAGCCTTGAAAGCAAAACCTTTAGCACACGAGTATGGTGTGACTGTTTGTTTGGCTCAAGTAGCTTTAGAAGGAATTCTCTGGGCTACCATAGCGCTGATNAGGTTTCGCTTCAAGCTACATCTGGTGATAAGGCCATAAAGATGAACACGTCAGAAAAACGATAAAGACTAAGAAAAATTAACTCTGAATAGTGCTTTGGGCAGACAGTGTTGTAGCCTAGTCGCTCACCTGGAAGGGACTTAGTCAAGTTGGCCCTACCACCCGGGTTCCGCTCGGTATTGGCTCACTGATGCAGATATCCAGCATCTAATGGATAAAGTGTGCATTCCACTAAGTTGCAACAGGCTATTGTGATCTCCAGATTTCCCTTCTCTTATTTTCGGTCGAAATTTAAAGAGAAACGCTCCACTCCAAATTCTGAGCCGCACTCTAGCTTAATGTCCCATTTTTTAAATACGTAGGCATCTAGGATGAAGCTGATGGGCGTTTTGCTGGGTAACAGTTGACAAAGAAAACGAAAAACGCTAGATTCTTCGCAAATCTTCGAATTTATACCCGGAAAATCTTACATATCTCGGTTACTAATAATAGGGATAGGAACAAATCCGTGTCTCCGTGGGACAGTCAGTCAGTAGTTTTGCACTATAAATAACTGGAAAGATTGCACTATTGTATGTTACATTCATTGACCTTAGACACTCCTCCACCTTGGATGACAAAGCACGGATTTTGTGGAGGCCGCTATGAGTAACACTTGGGAGGACAATAAGTAACATCTTAACTACAGTTGGAATGCTTGTAAAAAGGTGATCGTATTTCTCGCTTCCTAATGTGTTGCGGTTTGTGACGAAACTCATTGGATTCAGTGATAAACTTGGACCTAATGGATGTGTGATATCAAAACGACGATATTTTGCAAGTAGCTCTACGTAGCCGCAATATGGCTATACGTAAATAGGTTAAATTTTGCTCTACTTCTTGTTTTGCGACTTTCATGCAGTTCGCACAATAATATCCATGGTAAAATGCTCCAAGCTGCGGATATTATTTGTTCAACTTTGGTTTCCACACATACATAATAGATAAACGATGAATTTTTGTTTTGCAATCGGACATTGTAAGGTAATGTAAAAGTTAAATCTGAGTTACAATAAGATATGTGCATTTTTATACAAGAAAAACTTCCATTTACGTGTCTTCTTCTAGAACAGAAACATATTTTCAAAGCCGATTTGTGAAAGTCACGTGACTGGGGCATTGAACTTGCTCAGAACCAGACTGACTTATCCTTCAGACGATTCGGTCGATAGTCGGATTTGAAAAACCATTTCAGTATACCACTAGGTATTGTTTTCTGGCCTTGCCAAAATGTTGGGTTACTGAAACCAGAGGCAATCATAAGAGACCGCCTCGCAAACAAATTGCTCTGTATAAGCCCATCCAGGTCACTTTGTCGTGCTCAGTGAAGATTGTGAATGGCACAATTTTCCAATCGTACAAATTAAGGAGACGGTTAAATCCAGGATTATTACAAACTAGCCGAAAACATGTCCAGCGACATATTTCCCAAGGTGGAGTATCCACCCATGATAAAAGGAAGCTTGAGACTGATGTTACAACTCAAAGATGCATTTTTGGCCTGTTTCAATTTAGTCGAGGAATATCGTGATCAGCTGCTTGCATGTCAACGTGGTTTTGCACGAGATCTTGTAGTTTATCAGCTTACACAAGGACTGGCGGGAATAAATCGGCTACGCGAAGACCTAGCCAATATTGAAACCCAGGGTCAAGCTCGAATGAATCGCAATTCTACTCTACGTCGTTACCTACTTGAACGCTATTCTCTAACCGATGGACAAGATATTCCAACTTCCGGGGTTGGAATGGTGACGCGTTTGGGGCAGGACGAAGATTCAGATATTAATCGATCGGGGACGGGGACAGCTGTTTTGGGAAACGCAATTCCACCTCCAGTATCGGCTCCTGATTCCGTAGAAGCAGCACTGCATGGTGGATTGGATAACTGCATCGGAAAAGTAAATGTGGATATACTCGACATTCCAGAGGAGATTGATTTAGCCACAACAACAACCGAAAGTGGTGCACATCTTCTCCCGGTGGTTGATTTTTATCGGGGTTTCTATTTTCTTCAAATGCACTTTCAAGTGAGTTTGTCGTTGGAAGATTTCAAATGTTGAACTATCTCGCAAAAGCCATTAGCCCGTCGGAAACAGCACTTGTTAAACCTTTTGGTAGTCTTCTGACAGGAGATTTTGATCCAAAATACATCACTTGATGTCCATGATTATATAATGCCAGTGGGCAATTAAAAATAAAGCTTTATTAATGGGCATAACCGGTACTAAAGGAAGATAACAGAGGAGGCACATTTGCAACTCCTAACATTAGACCAGTTATATATACGAAAATATGTCGTATGTGGCTGAGCGATTTGAATAACGAGCATTCAAAAGATCGGTGTCTTATTCATTCTAGAATATCGTTGATAGCGGACGAGATAAACCCGACTGACGCTAAAGTTCATCATATGACGTCTGACTTGATGATAGATATTCATGTGAATCCTGTTACCCAACAGAACATGTAAATAGAATTGGACTATAAGTAGGACCCTCTCACTTAGGCCAAGTACCCTACAGGTTTCACAATTGGCAATCGGCTTAAAATGATTTACCATACAGGGTGAAAATGTTAAGAAAAATTTCTACCCACAAATTTTGTTTCATTCCTGCTGGACTCGTTCTATGATCATCGGTGGAAAGAGTCGAGGAAGTGGAGGAAAACGAGCTTTTGTGATGTTCTAAACTTCTAAGATAAACTTTTAACTATGTGAATGATATTAGAAATCAAAATTTACTCTTTTTTCTAAATTTATAGCATACAAACACATTTTGATGTAGGAATTAGAGTTAATTGTTTTTGGTCACACTGATTTGGTATTCAACCCACTTAGTTTCGATTGTCACTGAAACACTTGAACGATGGACACAATAGTTACTTGAAACATTCGATAACCGGGTAGATACTTCAGATAGTACATTATCAGGATCAAAAATAACCATCATTTTACTTAGATAACGCCAGGGCAACTATCAGCTTTTGTTTCCGCAGTCCACGCCTTCATTTGAGAATGGTAGTCTGATCATTGTGGCCATCGGGTTAAACTGACGCAGTGCTCTAGGCAAATGTCCTGCTGCGGTGTGCCCGCTGACCTGTTGTTTACTGTCCGACAGCTGTCCACCCCACATGGAACATGATCGATTATTCCAAATCAAATTTGCTGTTTAAATAAGCCTAAATAGACGTATGAGCACTCCGCATTTGTTGCAGTTATGACTCCGAGAAGTATTTGTCTGGCATTCATAGTGGAGTAGCCCCGGCGAGCTACTGAACTTTTCACGATTTCAAAGAACAATATGAACAATTAACCTTGTCTTAGAAGCTCATTTGGTGGACTCCGGTGAATTCTAAGGAAAATCTGTCAGGGCAGTCATCTTACATGCAATCTGGTGGATGTCATATGCATCTGTAAGTTGGATGGGCTATTCAAATGTGAAAAGATTAGTGCTATCGATATGGTATCGTAGATCAGCTGGTAGAGCGTACGCTGTACAAAAGCTCAGGCTGCGCCTATGCATATATTCGAGTCCTACCGAGGCTACTGAACATTTTACAAATTCAAAATACAAAGTTGGTCCAAGCTTTGCTGCATAGACTGATTGTGTCGCCTGGTTTCGTTAACATGAAAACTCGAAAACAAAGTCATTTCACAATGAGTTTGATCCAGACTCAAAATCAAAAGCTAAACAACGACTAGATTAAAATGCTATGATAACAGTCCAGTTTACAATATATAACTAATTGTAAACAAATCAATTGATGCGGGATCAGATAGAAACAACTCTTGACATGTGTTACTCGATTTCTACTGCATCTCGTTTATCTCCATTCTGCTATTCATTTGGTACCGATGAAAAAATTAATATTTTCCACTTTCGTACCAGTAGATAGATTCATTTTTCCTACTAACCACAATTAGGAGTTCACCTCTTGGTACTCTCTATTTACGGTTACTATGATCGCAATATCCATGACCGGAAGGCTTTTCTACACGTTTCAGTCACCTGACACGAAAAGGATTGTCGTACGCAACACTTAATACAACAAGTTGATGTAAATGATTTAACACGTCTCTATAGAGCAAAATGTCAGCAAGAGCCCTCTAATACTGTAATCACAAACTGGATATATAAGCACTGGTATTCTGGAAGAACTTGCATCGGTTAGACGTGCGACGTGTGCAGACATTAGGGTTCAACAGTTTGGTGCTTTCAGGGGACAGAAACATTTCCATGAGTAAAGAAATATCGCTCAGAATGCAGTTTCACGGAAATACCAAAAGTTTAATGTGCATTAACTACTTATGTGCTTCCGGAGTTATAATAGTTCTGATTAACCAATAAGCATAAAATCAGATATATATATATATATATATGTATTAATTCGCAGCCCATTGGTTTTGTGGTGTTAGATTTAATGGTAATAACTATGAAGGCATTAGTCATGGTGGTAATAGCAGTTGTTTTAGTGGTAATGGCAGCAGTAGAATTGTAACCAGGCCATTGATTGGTCAAATCTTTTATCATTCATCAGTGGCTACAAGAAGCTATGTATATCGGGTGAAAAGCCAACAGTTCCAATGGACGTATAGGTCTGTGAGATCCTAACATTACCACGGCACTTAATTTATATTCATACTAGGAGATAGGAACAAAATCGTACACAGATATCCAGCATGAAACGAGTACACATCCATTGAAACAAATTAATATAACAACTGAATTGGCCTTATAAAATGCATCAAATAAATTCAAGATTATATAAAAGAACGTTTGCTTAATGTCCGCTGTAGAGTACTCAGAAATAGCCAAATCAGCCACAGTGAAGGAAATCAGAAGCTTCAACCAGAAGACAAACGGACGTATTTGCTCTGCTTTGTCTCTCGAGTACCGTGAGCTGATTGGATCTGCATGCGTTCGTTCAAACTGTATAAGTTCCGGTGGGTTTATTCTCACTAGCCTTCATGTATGGAAAATTCATAAGAAAAATGGGCTATTCTCAAACAAATTAAGTAAAATCACTCTTCCCTAACGCTATAGGAATTTCGATTCCGGAACAGTTTTTTGTAGATCTAAATCGCATTCTGTCGAGGTTGGAAAAAGTTAGGCTCCGACTATATTTGAGAACCAAATGATGTACTGGTAAAAGTTAAAAAATGAGCTCTGGGAATAAACCGCATCGGTTCAAATGCCTTTTGGTTCTTACCATTTCTTACCATTGTCATATTTACAGCCTCTTATATTCATACCTTTATAGCTGTATTGAATTCATAGCTAATTAAGACAGTACTTCAATTTTATTTTCGAAAGACTTACCTTAATCGAAGACCTAATTCAATCTCCCTTATACGACAATGAGAAAATTCGAGCAAAACCTCATGGACGGTAATCAGCCAGTTAAATATATTGCAATTAAAAGTCTCGAGTACAAATAACCGTTTAGCTTTCCCACGAGATTACCGTAATATTTGATCGTGATCACTAACCCCTGATTCAATGCTGAGTACACGGTAGCAGTTCCTTCCCATGTCCCCCTTCTACGGTTCGTTCTGTTGCACTATAAGAGTTCTGAACAATCGCGGATGTTTCCATTTGTTTTAAATTCTCTAACAACTGTCTACTTTGGATAGTGCTTTTGATTAGATTCGTTTTATTTTTGTTTTGATGCGGGGGGGGGGCTATGACGAAACGTGCCACTGTTATAGCAAATTTTATTATTCTTGAAGACCATGTAGTTGACTCAAAAACTGATCTTATTTGTAATCCCCTTTAGACTTCTACAGTACCGAAAACGTTTCCAATCAGATTTGTTTAATTTTTAGAACACAAACAGTTACAAGTGGTTGTGTATCTTGAAGAAGCAATCTTATCCTTTGGGCAAATTTTATTACCTGCAGCGCTACATTAAAGTGTACTGGGGAACTGAGAACTCCTTAGAATGTAGGTTGAAATCAACGGTGATGCAAATGGCATATGCCACACAAAAGAAAAAATCATACATAAGGGGTCATTTTAGAAGTGCATATACACCGTAGCACTTGGTAGGGTGAAAGGGTTTTAATAATTTCCAACGTCGATTGGGCTACGTAAACACATCTATGATTTCACAAACCGCTCTTCACTTTTGTACTTACCCCATACCAAACAATTTCTATCAATATTCAGTATGCCTAGCTAATAAGAAAAAAGTCATACCGCATTTAATGATGAAAAGTGGCGTAAACTACCTGATCAATATATATATATATATATACATTTACATATAAGCTTTTCAGCTAGGTTAATGTGCGGCGATCGATATCTTGATCGAATAACGGAGACGATTCTATCAATCGTCTATTGAGTTTCACTGGGTGTAACGAGAACAGCACTTTAAAAATAGTCATCCGATACATGCCGCTTACCTCTCCAGTGCACATACTGTGGCCATGTGAAGCTGAGACACGAAGCACAGAGGGATAGGCTGTAAGTCAACCGTGGTTTTGATACAGACACGATGAAAGGACATACAGGTTGGGCCATGAACATGAAACGTAGATACTGGGAAGCGAAGATTATACGTATTGCATTAGTAGATGAACGCTTCTCTGAACTTCGGGAAGGGGAGTCTTGAACATGTTTATAATAGAGCAGATCTCAAATGAGCATTATAGATTACGTTAAAACGACATACCCCACATATGAGGCCCCTCTTTCTAACTCGAGTGGTTCAAAGGTTAAGCTTTTGCTATTTTATTTCATGGAATCGCTATGTGAAACGTGTTATCCTTCCTGTTTGTAGACTTGATGAATGGTCAAAGTAAAAGAATCCAAAACAATGCAATAACATTTGTTTACGCTGTATAGTGATTAAACGGTGGGAGCCCAACGACAATCAAATCGTGAATTTATAATTGTTTACCGATGATTCAGTTCGGTGTCCTCAAAACCCGATAAACAATCCCTCACAGTGGTCAAATATAAGCCCCTAAGTTCAATGACCGGATTAGATGTGAAACGGCTTCGGGTAGCCGCCAGAAAAAAACAGCACAAACTCTCCCATGCTGCACCCTCCGGTCCTCCCCCACAGTAAACCAAGCCGCGATGTTTTTGTCTATCAAGTTTTCAGTCGTGCCTGTACCAAGAGGGACAGCAAGTTGTGGTCATACCAATGATTAGTTTGGCGTAACTAAATAGTTCACATAAACGAGTAGGGCGAGTATAGTGTGGGTAGTTTGTAACTTCAGACATGTATTTTTCAGAACAAGCTAATCATGAGTTCAAAGTTAATTAAGCTGTCTGGTTGGAAACGAACACAACCAATATAAATTATTTAAGGTTTATGTGTTCTTGATAAACTATGGACGTAAAACTTATTTTATGCTGTCATACCGAGGCTCTTAGTTAAGCCAAGCATAGAATTTATGCACCTCTCAGTTTGATGAGACCGAAGGCAGGTAAACGTATGTTAGTTTTAGGGGTTCCCAAACGATCTTCATAGTTGAAAATGACGCACCAAGAAATTTTAATTCCATAAGGTACGCCTTTGTTTGGATCAGGTCGGATCCGCAGTATGTCACGAATTCAAATCCAGCGTGTGATACCTGAGGTAAAATATGGTTGTTTTCATTCACACGAAGCTAATCAAAAACAAGGAATGTGATAAACGCAAGAAGTGACTTTTGGGATTCTATAAAGACAGACAACTGAAACAAGGAGTGAGATATCAGAATTTACTTCACTGCTTAGGGAACCGATGTTCAAATGAAATTGTGACTGTCGAAGTCAGAGTACAAGGTTACAATTCCAACAGATCATCAGACTCATACCAGTTCTTTGGGATGTGCAACTTCTATGACCGTGTAAATATCTCGTATGTATTAACAATCGGTTGTGGTGGCTTCCGCGGTAGTACATCAGAACCCAATCAGTCTCTGTCCTGAAGTATACCTCCTTCATCTGTTTTCTGAAAATTCTCTCTTCCGGGTATTTATTCGTTTAATAAAATCCTCTAAACCAAGGAATTCATTTTCTACAAGCTGCGATAAACGCTGAATGCCGAATAAATTGATAGGCGCTCTTATTTGTTTTTTAATCTGAGATCAATCGGTAGATAAATGATACTTCCGTCGAATTCTGCAGAAAGCACTCAGTTTACACTCTAAAAGCAGTTACAATTAGCTTGTTTCATTTGAACTCTTCCATGGGCAGGAAGGAACTAACTTTTGTTAAGCTTATTATTTGCATCAAATAATCTGTCCATTCAAAAGATGAAAATGATGCAGTTTAGAAATCATATCAAAGAATATCTTCCCCTTTCTTTTCTTTTTCATTTATAGTTCCTCTCATTGAATATAAAAAGATGCAATATTTGACGAGGACAAGAGATTTTTAGACGTCATAATATATACTTGTTAAATATATCAATGCCATTATCACTTTTCACTCAGCAATAGGTTTGTGAAAACATTCAATATAATAAATTCAGTTCTATCGGGATATATTCAAGCTAGTAAACGTCTTACGGATTGTTTAGTTACATTATTTCCTCTCGCAGATATCCGAGTAGAATTATATATAATCGTTTTTCCGCAAGGCTAACGATTGAATTGATGATGAATTCGGACACCCATTAAGGGACATTTTACGTGAAGTGTAAAACATACTACAGCCTACTCACTGTTGGCACGTTATACAGGTGATAGATGGACCTCAACTTGTTGAAATAGCTGTTTACCGCGTCGATGGTATCAGTTTATCCTAACTTATCAACAGCACTACAGCAGCTCTTACTGAAAGCCAATCACGTGGCAAGCAGATTAGTTTGGTTGTGCAAAACATGCCAGATAATAAGCCACAATGAAAATAATCGTAACGTTCTCCATCTTGTCGATCGGATCTATTAGGGGAGCTGAGTCATTATATCTACCGAGTAGACTACGTGTTAGGTAGGAGAATTGCCATTCACACAATAAGGTTCTGGGGAGTGGGATCACGGGGAAATTCGTAAATCATTTAAAAACATCATTGAGGATTAAATCCCCTACTATCTACTCAGTTTCAGTTTCAGTTTGTACGGCCATTAACTACGCATATTCGTGCGCCGGTTTTGGTTGCTGTCTTTTGGCGCCCCATTTAGATGAAGAATAGGAGAAGAAAGGAAAGTTGAAAGTGGAGTCGAACAGAAAATGGAGAAGTTCAGTGGTCTAAGGTTGCAAAGAAATTGAGAAGACGCACGAACGCCACTGCCTGCGACACCCAGCCATATCACTCAGTGTCTCCAGCCAGGGAGCCTAACAGGACCTATGTGACCCCGTCTCCTGGTTAGGGTTTCCATACCCCCGTGCCAGGTCTTAGCTTGACAACCCTTGGCTTTTTTCCACTCGGTATCTGCTTCGGCGAACATTGCTCGGCCCGCTCCTTGTATTGCGTCAGAGACCATGACCACAAAGATTTTAGTCATATGAACTGAATGATA
>UZAN01043815.1:28977-39358 GCA_900618425.1 Echinostoma caproni
AGAGACCATGACCACAAAGATTTTAGTCATATGAACTGAATGATATTCACAAAGCCATTGCTCGACGTTTTAACAATTTTCTAATAGTAATCATAAAACGATCAAAATAATAATGAAAGTATAACAAGGTTTGGTGGACCTGTATCATATGTATCACGGGGGAAGCTCATTGAACAAATAATACAAACCAGTATCGAAAAATTTACCTCTGCTGCAAATGGCCGCGCTCCGAAATTAAAATGAGCGATCAACACTCCGAAACTGTTTAACAAAATAAACGACCGCACAATTCTGATTAGGTTGCAGGCAATCATTGTTGCATCATCAATCATTTCTTTCAAATGTGCATTTGATCTCTGAGGATGAAAAACGGTCACCGCGTTTAAAAAATAAAATCCTTGACTCATGCATTACAATATTCTGAATACAGTAGGAATGGATGGCTTCACTACACAAAATGGTTTTTCCTTACCTTTCTCCAACTTTTCTCACTACCTATTAATCACCATTCAGTGAGTCGCAAGGTTATTGGTAACGTGATCGTATCATATTACTGGTTGCCTATAAATTTTTGGATTATTTTTTTCATCAAATAAAACGCCATACCATCCCAAAATCGTCTNTCTCTTTTGAATTGCAAATAATATTATAGTTCACATTTCCAAAAAACGAGCTCCAAACCTGTCACCAACTAGACAAGGTGGACGTGTTGAATGCGCGATCAAAACGGATGCAGACATTTTTATTAGTGCCCATTGGAATACGTATGAGCACAAATGGTCTTGACAATGTTTGAAGCAAATGCTTACAACTAGCAGTAATCTTTTGTGCGGACAAATACAATCTAACTTGGGTTTAATCTCAAGCTTGAGTGTGAATTTACGCATCCTTTTTCCTTAAGTGAATCGAAAGTGTGTGTGTGTGTGTTTGACACCAACACAATGAACTGACCCGGAGATCGCTGATCACGGACATATTCTCACAAGTTATACAAATACAAAATATTCTCGTGCTCGATAATCGGGTATTCTCATGGGACTTAGAGTGAAACTCGCAGGTCAAGTTATAGGACAACAGGAATGAATGTACCATTCACGACACATAATCACACTTTCAAACAATGCGCAGGGTAACAACACGCTACCGAATAGATAAAACATTACCCCTCTTTCACAGCATTTAGTAATTTGACTCAATCCATGATGATGCCTTGGAGAGTGTGGTTGGAGGAGGAAGGGATTTTATCGTTCTGAATTTCTCTCCGTTAATTTAGTTACATTTCTTCTTCAGTCAGCTTTGATGTTGTGCAACCCTGCTTTCAATAAAACGCCAATAGCTTTGGTCATTTAATTATCTTATTACGGCTAGTCCATGTTTTTTTAGCTAGTTTTGATACAATCAGGTTTCGATAAATGTGGATTTAAATATCCACAGTTGTAGAAAATAAACCGACAAGCACAGTGCGACGCCGCCTCTGTTGCTTTACTTCTCAAGTAATGTCTGAGTCTAGATAGTTGTGTTACCTGCAAGTAATAGGATTTTCAGAATGTATAAAAAACCAAAATTTGGAATAGTCCGACATGATGGCAAGTACGGTGTTGCCAACAACGAGTTTCAGCAAATGCTAGTCAACGGCAGTCCGAAAATAATAACCAAAGAACCACCGTGTTTCTAATTGTTATTCGTATCTTGTCCGTTCCCGGTTCCGCCGGGGCAATACACTAGTATGTTCGAATTGGCTATTCACCTCATCCACTTTATTTTATCCACACACTGTTAACCTAGGACTGTCGTAAATTCATTTATATGCGGAACTTGTTTAGCTCATCACTCCTCTTAATCCATAATCAGATTTCATCAAACCTAATGTATAAGTTCATCACCTTCCTACAGTTACTTTGCCAAACTTCGAAATTTCATTTGAATCAGTGCAATGTTCGCTTATTATTTGTAGGACATTTGTAAGTATACGGAAGTAATAAAAGCCCCACTGTTGTTGTAGCATGATGAATAGCCTAAATTTCATTGGTTCCCCAGACGATATTTAAATTTTATACGATTTTATTTAACGTGAACTATTTGGACGTAAATCGGTTTAATCTTGCACATCTGAACGCAATGCATCCAAGAATATGAACTCAAACCAAAGAGTTCAATCATCAATGCTCAAAAGATACTCAGAGATGAGATACACCTGGTCCGGTGAGCAAAACAGAACTGTTTTGTCAGAGTGGTGTGCAATAATATTGATATAATGCATCAATACATGTGTTCTTAGCGCTATTTAAGAATAACTTCTTTTCCATTTCAGTTGATCATGTGCCAGGCAGCTAATTACGCGATGCCCGTTGTAACACGATCGATGAGTTTGGCGGAACGTGCATTTTCCTGGCCAACAATGCCTAGTTTTGGTTTCGCTGCTAACTCGGGCAGTATGAAAGATCGTTTGCTCGAGATCAATACTGAGGTGCTACAACTCGCCCATCGCCTTCTGGGCTGCCTCGCATTGGTACGAGAAAAAATTGCACAAGATCGAAAAATTGAATCGTACTTTTTTCAACATACCGCTGCTCAAGAAACGGTTCGTCGTACCCTATTGCGGAATCTACAAGCCCAACGTATTTACATTGACTGCCTCGAGAGTCAGAATGATCGTCTTGCTGGGTTGGCAATCAAACTAGATCCGAATTTTGCTAAAACACAAGATTTTCAACTTATGACCGGTCCGGGGTTAGTCTTCAAACCCAAGCCGAAGAAAAAAGACGACTCTAATAAGGATGGAGATGATGGATTAAATCAGGACAATCACGGAAGCAGACATCCAGGTGGTGGTGGATTCAGTAGCGATTCGGGATTAGGTGGTCCAGCTTTACAAACTTTCGAATCCGCCCCAAGTGGTATAGCTCCTTCACAAAGTAGAAGAAGCAGTAACTATTCAGGATCCCAACATCCGTCGAAAGAACAAAATGATTTCGAGAACGATTTGCCGCTTGATGAATTAACTACTCCCCATCAGCCTGAAATGAACCAAGATGATCTCCCATTAAGAGAAAACAGCGATCCTGATGAACCCGATGAGGACCGACAAAGTGACTTAGATGTGCCACAGACTGATGTGAATTATTCTGCCAGTGGTGGAGGACCTCCAGCAATATGGATACAACAAGGAACAATCACTTCTTCGGGACCAGGGGAAGTTGGTAGACGGAGTGATGGAAGACCGGTGGTTGACGTTGAGATGACACGTCGTCTGGAACCGGCAAGGGGAAACGTTCGAGCTGTAGAAGAATTACTTATTGGTGTCGATTCAGTAGCATCCGGTACAGGGCGACCGGGTACGGAAGTCGGTGAGCATATTCCAACTCCATCATTTTTAAATACCGAGCACTATGTGACATCCATCTTTGATGATGTAATGGGATCTAGTCCAGCCACTAAAATGTCCGGAACACCCAGAGGAACTCTAATACCAGCCAGACCGCAAGGTCTGCGTACACCTAGTACAAAATTCAGTCAAGCTGAAGCAATCAGTCCCACCTTGTCGGTCGATCAACGTGCGGTCACCATCAACAGTCCCAACTCGGGTGTGACGCCCCGGAATTCGGCCACTCCATCGTCCATTATGGTATCCGCTACGAAAGAGACGGCCCAAAAACTGAATCAAGATGGACATAACGCCTATTATGAGAGTCGTAAACGGTTCAAAGATGCCGAACAGGTTAGTTTGGCTCGTTCGATAGAAGAACACAGCCCAGAGGTACCGGATGCTGATCTCACAGACAACACATTAAGTGGAATGACACCACGTATGAGAAGAACCAACATTCGGGCCCATCAGGAACAGCCCATTGTTTATCAAAATTCTGCTGATCAGCATGCAGGAATGCCCAAAACATTTGATACTAATGTCAACGCAAGTGACTTAGTACTACCCAAAATATTTCCACGTAGTAAACATTACTTAATTGGAAAAGTTACACCACCTGGTCGAAGCTCTTCTGCCTCGGGCATCAGAACATCTAAAGAGCAAAAACACGTATACAAAGAACCAACGGACTCCAGTCCAGTGATGCATCATGCCGAACAACGCTATTTGCCTCCGACCGAACATGAAGAAATCTGGCCTCCATTCACCTCAGGTTTTGGGGGTTCTGTTCAACCAGTACCATTAGTTGGAACAAAAGAATGCGGAGGAGCTTGTGTACCGGACTGGATTTCACGACGGGGTTCAAGAGAGAATAAGCCAGAAAACCTGCTTGAAGAACCCAAAAGATCGGCTCTCAGCAAAGCAATGATGACTCATCGGTTCCGTTTGGTGGAGACCATTTTACAAGCAGATGAAGAGCGTTTGGAGGATCTAATATCTCTCTTATTGAAAGAATAAAGCGTATGCAAATAAAGGAAAACAGTGGACCATAAACAGTTTGAATGGCCACCACTGATGCTCCTCCATTCATGGTCTTCATGTGTATAAGCAATCATAGATGAAACCTCCATCTTATAAACGTTGGACATCTTCACTGTTCACTTCATCTCTCTACTTCATGAGGGTTCCGGTTTCTGAATCCGTTTTGAATGAAATTATCAGACTGGAAACAGATCCGGCAGAATATATCGCTGCTCTATCATCCCAATAACAAAGCTTATATGAGAGCTAAATAAAACTTGCTTGTTTATTTTCAAATTTGTGCCGTGTTCACGGCACAGAATTTCAAAGGCTTTCTCATATTCCGACCCAGATTACGAAACACATACATGAGTGCATATATTTATTGAATACGATCCAATATGCGAAATACACTTACTCTGATGATCAATTCATATATTCCTCTACGAGTGCTTGTGATCGGTTAATGAGTTTCTGTATCCCGATAAAGCAATCCCTAAAGGGATCATTCACGAGAAAGCTGCTGGCTCAGCTTCACGAGTATCTAATCCTATGAGCAAGATAAAGTAGTTTCCGGTAGATTGTCGTACAATATAGGTATTTTGCTCGTTCAATTTATCTACTTTTCGTTTGTAGTGTATTTCAAGTTAATGATAACGCGCAGGCATTTTATTTCCAAAGTACAGTGAGTCCTTAGTAGAAGCTTTGCTTTGATTCTCTGAACTCCTACAAGTTCTCATATTTGTAAATGCAGACTGCACAACCATTAGCTTTAATGAAAACACAATTTAGAATCTAAGCCCGTTTTCGGTGCTACATCGACTGTTTACATACAGCATAGTTTGTGATAGATTAAACAGGCAGTGAGAGCAGAGGAAATCACAGTTTAGAAAGAAATGGTGTAATTGTCATCACTGACATAAGTGTCTGTATGTATAGAAATTGGATGAGGCGGGAAACGGTGGTTGCGAAAGTAAAAGTAAATTGAAAAAAACAGCGCTATTAACGTCCGGCATCGAGACCAGTGCAACATAAACATAAAATTCTTAATTACCAAGTTTCATTACCAATTACTAAAACCGTCAACTGGTACAGCACAATGGAGAATTTAAAGTGAATGAATAAGTTAAGACAGTTAAATTTACGGAGGGAACCAGTTAAATAGCTTCTAGTGTTTCTGATGAAGAGAGCGGCTATTACACGGTATGTTGGATGAATAAGAAACTGCACTAGACGGGCAATAGTATAAAGATTTGAAAACAAGCACCAAAGTCAATGTCCGTTCTCGGACAGTTTACCCATGAGTGATGGTCCCACCGGTCGTCGGACTATTAAACTGCAACAAAAACAGTTCCCCAACGCACATAACGAAGGAGTGAACCGAAAACGTTTTCATGGAAACAGCAGCACAAAAGTATCATAACGAAGATATATTGCGGTTCGTTAAGGAGGGTTTCATGAAACAATTCCAGCAATGACCAAATCTCTGAATCACATACCAACACTGACCGAACTGCTGCAGCATACACTCGACACTTCACAGGCAACCGGATCTCGCGATGACGCCACAGATGTCTCAAGTTGGGAAATAGTAACCGACCCATCTGTATGCGTGCCGACACTTCATTTGTGACGCCTCGGCCAGGTGAGATATAGCTGTCCAAATAGAAACATTTGTCTGCTTCCTCTAATTCTTCCCCCGGTCAGGATGAGGTTGGGGGCTAAACCAACCAAATCGTGAAGCAACATTTCACACCCTGAAGGTGCAAAACGCATACCGAGCGTAGAGACTAGCACTCAATCTATCCGGAAAAGCTTGCAACTTATCTGGATCTTCACCTAGTAACACAATGTCGTTCGTATACTCCATATCAGACAGTCTACTACGTGAGAACAAATCGATGTCGCTCTCCGCGTACAAGGGTAGGGTTATTTCAAGGATTACATCTATGGCAAAGTTCAATAGAAGCGGAGAGAGAGAGAACAACCCTGATTAACCCCACTTTCTGTAGTGAACTCGGGCAAAAAAGTGCCGTGAGCTCGAAGTCAACTTCGGCTATTAGTATATAACGATCGCGAAATTGAAATGAACTTCTCGAGGGACACCCTTCAGAGAGAGGCAGCGCCAGATTTTAGAGTGGTCGACTGAGTCGATAGCCGCTTTCAGATCGAGGAAGATAGAGATGTTGGGTCTACGAAAGGAATCTCTGTGCTCTAGAATTTGACGAAGAGTGAGAATTTCGTTTTTACAGCCTCGGCCAGGTCTAAACCCAGCTCTGGTCTCGAGCGTGAACCGTTCACGTGCGACAGACAATCGGCGAAGTATAATCCCAACGAGAAATTTAGAAGTAATGTTGACTAGACTATTTTCTCTGTGGTTTTCACAAGAGGAATTGTGCATACCGAAATGATCAAAACGGTCACGCATGGGTGATCCGTAACACATAATTTGAATTCAGAACGCTTTCTCTTTATGTGTCCAGACAAGCTTCAGCAACTGAAACGTATTACGTCAAATGTTACTATACAATCATTGAGTAGCAAAAGTAAAAGTAAAGTAGCAAAAGTAATCACCACGCCATATAATTACAAACACATACGGAGAGCTCGGTTAGCGATCGCCAACATGTGACACCTATGGCACACGCGACATCCGATAGTCCGTGAAGGGTCGAGTGCATGACGTAACAGTTCGGTCAATGTTGGTACTTGTTGTGAATACCTAGCAATTGCGGAAACAGAATAAGGATAGACTGTCAATGTTCAAACACCGCTGTCCACGCGGTATTGCACCAGTATGGTGTGGTAACCAGACAAGCATCGCCACGGATGAAGAAATTTGAGTTTCAGGCAATTGCGGCACTACACTAGAGTAAGTAATCCACCGGTGTAGATTATAATGGCTAGGGTACCCGTTATGCGTGTCACCACAAGCTTCTTCCGCGTACGATGTTTGAAGAGACGGGTGGTGGGGGAGGGGCATTCGTGGATGGTCAAAGAAAGACCTGGGACTCAGTTACGTGGGTTACTTTAGGCTTCCGATTTGGGATCTGTGTATTCAAGTATTCAGGAGATAGAGAGGTGACTCTGAATATCGTGGACAGCGGCGCTTGCGCACCTTCTTAATTCCTTCACAAATTAAGTCTGTTTCAATCCTCTACCGTAACGTAACAATTGTTCGCATCCCTTCACTTCTTCTACCCTATTATCCAAACAGGAAGCCATAAGATAGCAATCAAAACCATCGAAAATGCAAGGCCATTGATTGCGCAAACAGGCAATTTTACGCTTATCTATTTTGCATGTTTATTGTACCTTTATTTTGACAGTTCACTTAATCTTAATCCCGTCGATCAGTGCCTGCGTCTTTCGTCGACCAAACTCGCATTCGAAAGACAACAACCAAAACCACCGCATGACAATGGAGGTTTACTGGTTGTGAAAACCGGGTATGTGGTATCGAAGGGGACAAAAGAGACGGAGCGTACTAACTACTTTAGATGTTAGTGGTAGTAGTGGAACCTGATTTCCGAGCACAATGGTGGTTGATGTATCCTGCTTGACCAGCACCAGCGTTGGAAATGATAGAAGTCGGTCGTTGGGATAGATATATAACCTCCAAAGATCAAGGTGGTGTCCATTGACTTTTCTACGACTCACAGATTAGCATTCCTGTGCGCAATAGGTGTGCATTTGTATTTCACACACGTCTGAATTAAGACTGACAAACAAATCAATCTTTGTGAAAACAGAATGTAACGTGATTTGTTTGTGAGACGAATACTGCCAGGTTGTGCAGTTGAATTTTCTATGGAATTTGCAATCTGTGCCTATGACAGTGAAAGACTGACCAGTAAGGAAGCGTTGTGGAGTGAGAACCGCAGTGAATTGGAGGCCTGTGTTCAGTTCATTGGATTACACACTCTTCGCAAGGGCAAAACATCTAAGGTGCCCAATACATCTTGATGTTGATTAATGCAACAACCAAGGTGAGTGAATGCGGTCGGTACTCCCCTTCTTGGTTGGTTTCGAACCAGTTTTTAGTAAGCTCCCCTGGGTGATCCTCCTGGAGTTCATCAACGCAGATGTTGGCTTTTCAAACTCACTTAGGTGAGAAAACACCGCCACGGGAAGGCAGTAAGAGGGGCTTCCTCAGTAGAGGTTGTTTGAGACCCTTGGTCGAATAGGAGCATTCCGTGAGGTGCAAAGGAAGGCTGAATGTCCATAAACCAACCATATTGTACACAATGTTAGCTGAAACAAGCGCCTACTGGAAGAGGAATAAACGAAATACTCCGCGACACCCAACAAATACATGAACGTTTAACCATTCACTACATCTTGTAACCGACATTGGATTTACTATTCCGGATTAACAGCTGAGTTATTAACGAAATCAACAATGAACGATGAATTTCTGCGCTGTGTACATTTATACGTTGCTTGTCTCATTACGCACGAATGTTTTCGATCTTACTTCTATCATTAACTTACACAGTTGCATGGTGATTCGATAGGTGAATCCAAAGCAGCAGTACAAAACGGGTTATTTCCTAAACCAAAATGGGAGAAGTATCAACTGAAAACATTAGGCCTAGACAAGGAGAGACAAAGAACGACAGACACCTAGATGATAGGCTGGTGGTGGACCAGTGAAAAACCCCGATAACCGATAGATTCATTTGTTGCCTACTACCACGATTACTTTCCAATGTTTCCTGATGGTCTTGAGTAGACAGCTTTTTCATCCTGAAATCAGACAGTATGTTCAACGAGAAATTGAAAAAAATCAATATTATTATAAAAAAAGTCCAGAAGAGGAGGAAATATCTTTATCAGATTGTATACATTTCAGGCTGGTGACAGAAATAAAAATCACAAGCACATACTTGACAGTTGCTGACAGTGAAATGTAAACTGAATCTATAGACGATAGTGGAAAAATAATGGTGTACTGTTCATCGGAGAAAACATACAAGACCAAAAACAAAATACATAAAAAGCTGACATTTGATGGTCGGCATTTCGCATCCGTTGCGACCGCAATGGGTTATGAGAAAATAGATCAAACAAAAGAAAACAAAGTACAGAAAATACTTTAAGAAGTGAATCACAACCGTAAAAAAGTATGATGAAAAGCGGGCACAATCATCGCAACGCTGGAGTAAAATAGATGATGGTGGCAACGTGCTACGAAACAGAGCTGTCCGCAGACTGAGACAGCACAATTCCTTCGGCTAAGAACAGGTGTAAAAGCGATCACTGTTCGGAGATAAGGCAATCATAAACGGGTATGGAAGAGCACCACGAAATCGGCAAGAGATTGGATATTTTCTGTTTCAGAGGCAAAAGAGTTCCGGGGTTTAAGTAGTTGTTGCGACGGAACAAACTCAATTGCGAGAAAATTGACCGCTACACTTTACAGTTGTGCATGAATGAAACTGCGTCAATAATTAGCTGGAATATTCGGCCAAAATCCTAGGCTTGGACCGTTTGTACTCTTGAAGTCGTGCGATCGCCAAACTGAAAGACAAAAGATTACAGTTTTACCAACCAGTGGTGATTTAGAAAATGAGTTTAAATGTCGATCACGTGTTATCTGTAGCTCAGAAATGAAGCGAAAAAACCGCCTGGAAAGAAAATGTTCGAAACAGAGAAATGCTATTCTATTTCGAAACGAAATCAGTCAGCCTAAAACGATCGTTCTTAATGAGCAGCGCAAAGTAATTCTTTTCGGATCATACTCCTTACGCTTAGTAAACAACTGCAGAAAAGCCACAGAAAACGGATGCCCACAATACAATGTTACCAATGGTTTCTAATCCGCCTTCGAAGCGGAACTAGCTGGTCTCGTTTCAGCTCAACCATCAACCGAAGGACTCAGTGAAAACTGAACGGCAATCAGGGAAGCGATCCAAGTGTCAATGAAAGCAACGGTGGATTCGGGCGAACGATCAAAAAGAAAAGATGATGGAACTCCTCGACCTAGGTTCA
>UZAN01043816.1:10522-25692 GCA_900618425.1 Echinostoma caproni
AGTGGATGTGGATGAACATGCACCAAGTGGATCTCATGCATTTGTACACAGTGAAATGACAAAAGGATGCGGTCCGATATGCACCACAGAGCGCGTTTTATGCCGGTGCCTTCACCCTAAATGTGGCCGGCGTTCGTGACTCATGACTCAGATGAAACGTGTATGAAGTGAACAGATTGATGACATGAGATCCTATTCGGTAGTTGATCTGTGTTCGAATTACAGATAACTTGCAACCGTTGACGCCAAAATTTGGAATACGGTGACGTAACCAGCGGGCCCGTTGGCACTCGAGGAAATGCTGAAAACATCTCATCTCTGGTTTCTTTCGAACAATATTGAATGCAATGTGTCAAAGGTTTTATCTCAACGACACAAGGGGCGAATAACGTATTTCCTCGGAAATTAACAACTGCCGCACGCCTCAAGGACCTGGGCATCATCATTCAAGAAAACTTAAGCTGCTCACTCAACTGCCCCAGAGTGTCGAACGCAACTGTAAAGAATGTTGGTTTGCTCAGGCGGGTCTTTGGCCGGTTTGAGTCAGCGCGTTTCCCCCGTCTGCTATCAGCATACATTCATCCACTCACAGAGTACGTCATCCAGGCATGGAATCCATGGCTACAACGTAATTGCAAAATGCTGGAGTGACTACAAAGGACGGCCACCAAAATGAGTATGGGGTTGAATCGCTATCCATAGGCAGAGAGACTGAAGTCGTTGGGGTTATATTCCAATCACTACCGGCGCATCAGAGGAAACATGATTATGGTATGCCAAATAATGAAAAACCCAAGCCATCCGTTAAAATTATCACCTCACGTTCTTCTTAGACGACGTTCATTCCAACTAGTGGTCTCAAAATGCCAATTGGAATGCCGGCATCAGCCATTCGCAGCCAGTGTGTTCGATCTAGAACTCTTTCTCTCTCTCTTACCCCGTGTCGTCTGAGCGCCAAGCATTGAATTTTCCAAACGGAGACTTGATGGAGAATTAGCACGCCTGACATTCCAACATAAGTAAAACTGCGTGTAGTAGTGGAAGAAGCCCGCCCGCATCATGTGACATCTTTACACAAGAAATTGGATGTATCACTGTCTTTTAACCACAACACGAATCTATGGGACGAGAAAAGCATCAGTAGTAAGTTATTCCCATAATAAATCTTTCAACTTTGAATCTAACTTAGCAATACTGTCTGTCCTGCATATTTGCTAGTCAGAATTCGTTAAAATAGAGCACGAATGCATCAGAGTAACTCTTTTCAATGAGTTAGCTTTCCGTACAACTGAAAACCGATCATTCGAAATCGCTTCACAAGGGCGAAGACATGCTTGGCGGATGTTGATTTCCAACTTTGCCGTCGTAAGGGGGTCCGCCAAAAGGAGACCAGTGCCGGATTGAACCCGATTCATCCCGGCGACAATGACGACCAATTCAATATGATCTGAGCTCCGGTTCACATTTCACTGATTAAGCACCGTCACTGATGATTTTAAACAAGAATCATACCATTGCAAAAACCTGTACCGTGGGAAAGGAAACGTCGATTCTGTACGACGATCTCACTAAATATATTTAAAAAAAACCGATCCGGCGGTTCATTCATGGAACAACAGGATTTTCTAAAGGGATTTGTATGTTTCAATGACGCAGCGTTGTCCGCGCACAGGATCACAAACGGATCAGTGGATTACTGGGGTTTAGAGAATCGTTCAATCTCAAACAGAACAAGACATGAACCATCCGATTCAATTCAGTTTGTACTCGGTCCATCATTTAGATGACAAGCTTCTTGATACAATATAAGTGATAAACGACTGTCAGGGGGCAACGAAAACCTCGAAAAAGGTCTACAAATGGATGGTGGTGATGCAGTGGAAGAGTTGTTGTCATGGGCATACTTTGGATCAATGTTCTAATGTTCGAACCGCCAGCGCCGCCCAACTTCGGCGGTAGGCAGCCTTGCTGTCGTCCGGTTCTATACAGGACCTAATCTAATGGGGCCTTATGTCGTTCGCCACACCAATTCCCGCGAGGCTTAGGTTGCTGGTTTCTATCACTGAATACCAGATCTTTTTGTTCATAACACCAAAGTGCGTGGTAAAAAAAATAGCTTTTACGGGTTTTGGGGGTAAAAATGCGGTGAACTTCGTGAACTCCATTCCAAAGTGAACCAGATTGTCCTTTGATTTTTGACCGGTGGTGAACATTACTGTCAGCCGATTCTATCCCATCTGAGGATCAGACGCAACAGGACGCGGATTTCGTCCAGCGCAGAGGACAGGAATCATTATCATCATTGTACAGCGAAATACAGAGAAGTGAACTTCACTGATCTCTGTCAAACTCGCAATACATATGCATTCAGGTTTGATGGACGGGTACTGCTAGGGTGTCCAGCCACTAAGCAGAACGATTAGGGTTCTCGGCCAAAGCCTTTAGTTCTAACAAGAACCTAGCCGCAGGGCAGCGGGTGAAGCGAAGTGGAGACCCATTTCCTTGGATCAATTACTCCACCATTTTTTACCGACTGAAACGCAAATTTTAGTCGAGCCCCCAACTTGGAGACGACTTTGTCCGACTCTATTCTTCGACCTTCCAGACACGATTAGATCTTCGGCTTGGAGAAAGCCATCCCGTGTAAGTCGTTGGGTCAGAGAGGTGCACAAGCCATCACACCACGTCAAGGTGCATGAATTGAAAAGCCNGGCTAACTGTTTTGACCTTCGTGGATCTCATACGCCGTGACAACCCATCGACTCAACTGGGAATCAGACTCGGGTGGAACGCAAGCATACTACCCATTCCAGGCACCTAGTCACTCACTGATCACATCATCTTTCATTCTGTCTATACATGGATTAAGGCGAGAAGAAATACAGTTTACTATCAGCAGAAAATGGCTCAATCGGAAAACGGGTGTGGTGGGGGGGGGGCAACTGACAAGAGCATACAAGATTCCAAGATTCCAAAAGGAGATTTGATATTTGGAATGACCATAATTTACCTGCAGTCGAGCATGTTCCCGAGGCGAAACACGATATCCACTCAGCGTGATCCACCAATGACTGTCCGTCACAGAATTGGAAATGAGACCGGCCGAGTCTAGGCTGCACAGACTGACCGATTGGAGACAGGCAGGCAAACCTTGCGTTGTGGATTGCCGATGCAAATTGCGCTGTGGTGAGGCGGGTTTCGAGGTAGGCACGCTGCCGTTAGCCACGCCGACAGACATCCGTCGATCTAGTGAAGATTCAGTGAACGGTTGTACTTGGNCAAACTCTGTATTCCGTCAGTAGTTGTCGGTCCGACTGTTGATGGTTTGGTGGGCTGAGTCATGGCAAACTGGGGTAGGAGACCGCACCATTTATTGACAAGGAGTTGCCGATTCGCGAACCCCATGTGATCCAGATAGGCGAACAGTAGCGTGCGAGCAGCATAACGAATCTGGGATAAAGGATCACGGATTTGAGAGAGTAAAACAAACAAAAAAGGTCTGTGAGAACACGAGCGTTGTTACCAATTAATCAATAAAAACCTATCTATTAGACACTGGATCGATAAACATTCAGCATGTCACGCGACACAATATGGCGAATGAAATAATTGGCCCGTATCACATGACTGAATCAGGGTGTCTGTAGATACGGTAGACCCAGACGTAACGGTGAAATAACGATTGCCTGTAGGGGAGGGGTTTGGATCTCACACACGAAACCAATAGGACGCCGAAGACCAGATAAATGATCGGTGAACATAAACGAAGCGTCTCTAGATCAGAGAGGCAGATCAGGATAATCCCAAAGCCGGTAGCGAGATGTGCGTTGACATGCAGGGATCGATCCAAATCGGAACTGAAGGATAAACATTCGCCTTCGAACAAGACGGAATAAATAATCAAAAACATTTGAATTTATAGCGGTTAAATAAACCACAAATGCAATCAGATACCTCGTTTCGCTTGACAAAGTTATCATATAGACTTTTTTGTCCGCAATTGCATCAAGTTAATCGAATTCCCACTAAACAATTTAATCCAGTGTGCAGTGAGAATGTCGACCCTAGATTGATTGGGAGTATGACTCACACGCGCATATTGTCCCTGAATGAGGACAAACTGGGATCGATGAACATCGGGAACGTTACAGAGCGGGCAAATGAACCAATCACGTTAAAGTATCAAAATAAGTTCTGGTTCATTAAGAACAATCCAATGAGTGTCGTCAGGCGAATCAATGAGGTTCAGACTGATACACTCTGGATACTGCTCCCGGGTGTCGTCTATCGCTGTAAGACATGTTGGTTTGCTAAAACGAGTATTTGGCAAATTTGAACCTACGCTGTTCCCACGATCATCAGCTTACATTCGACCCCACATAGAGTACGCCATTCAAGCATGGAAACCATGGCTGCAACGCGATTGGAAGATTCTGGAACGTCCATAAAGAATGGTCACCAAAATGGTCAAGGGACTGCATTCCAAGAGTTACGCGCAAACAGTGGAATCACTGCAATTGTACTCCACACGGTATCACCGCATTCGAGGGGACTTGATCTTGGTATATCAAATAATGCAGAACCTAAATCACCCATATAGTCCACTCTTTTCCTTGTAGCCAAACACTCACCTGCGGGGGCACTCATTCAAATTAGTGCTCCAAAAATGCCAACTAGAATGCCGGCGTCATTCATTCGCCCTCAGAGTGTGCAGTACTTGGAATTCTCTACCATCACACGTTGTTTCTGCGCCTACGATTGATTCATTCAAGCACAAGCTTCGAAAAGTCTTGAATTTCAACATCCGTAGCAGGGCACGAAACAAGGACAAATTGTGGCATTCATCTAATTTGTATGAACTGTGAATCGATTCAACTGTGCTAAACCCTATGAGACTAGAAAAGCAACCGCTTGTAAGTATTTCCCATAATAAAACTTTGACTTTGACCACTAATTTAACAAAGCATTCGTTCCATAAGGAACTGTACGCGAAAGCACCAATTGCTCCTTCTGGAATCGAGGCATGACTGCAGAACACATATCGTATAAAACTGAAACGTGCATATATAGAGAACAGGGGTATCAGATGACCGACATAACGTGTCCATGTCCATCTCACAAACAAACGATCCGAACCATGACGATCAGAAGACTCGTAACTCTAAGTTCGTATGTGGTACACATATTACGCGCGATCAACGCTACCGATTTCGAAAATTCAAATTGGAAAGCACCGATCGTGTTACATTTCTGAGCTATAGTGGTATCTGCAGTCTAAGCAATTAAGTGAAATTCGGCACCCAACCCTGCACGGTCATCAGCACGACAACACTAGTTTTCTGCATACATGGTCAATTTCGTTTCCAATCGACGAAATGATGAGGTCAATCAATCAACACCACAAATCATATAATTCACCTATGAGCCAAAGCACCAATAATTGTGACTTGATAATGCAGTAAGTTGGTGACATCATTGGAAACACACACGTGTGTGCGCAGTGCACTACAGCTACCAACACAGTTGAACAGAAGGGCAAAGTTGAAACCCACCGGTATCATTCGATCCTGCCATTTTTGTACCAGGATTTCCAATTCCGGTAAACGACAGGCTTGGTTGGCCTGCAACCGAGGTGAACCCCAGACACACTGAGCTAACAACGGTCCGCAAAGGCAAGCGGCTAATTGAAGCCAACACGCCCTGACACATGTCAGTTCTGTTTTGATGCTGGTTTCGGCCGTATCCCCGATAATCAGCGACAGCGGAGCGGCACGGGAAGATGGATCTGACAATTGTAAAAGTTGTTCCGCACAGTCCCGATCCAAACTGGTTAAGGTCTCGCACAAGCTGAGCTCGGCTAGCATCAAGTTGGTACTGATTCCATGCGAGAGAGAATACAAACGGGAAACTGATCGACCAGTTGTGGATGGAATAACTGAGATCCCGGGTGCAGACCAACCTTGAGACAATCGAAAAACGGGGTAAAAATGATTGAAAACAGGTTAATGAAGAAAGGAGCTTCATTTATTTCATTTGGCAAATCATTATCCCTCCCACTTTGTGTTCCCACTCCACAACGTGCCATGAGTTGAAAAAAAGACGCATTACAACGACGACAGGATGCGATGCACATTCATACCACACGACAATCTTCACCGTCAATCGATATTTCATGTATTCACTTTGAAGTAGTGTTAATGTACACTTGCAATTTGAGTTTCACTTAGGTCGGTGTCGGATTGGATTAACCAACAGGTCTCAAGTATGTATGTAATTGCGAAATACGGTACTCGTTTACAAAGTTGGTAAGAAAGAAGAGTATCGTAGTGACAAAAACACCAAACTGATTTGAAAAGAAATGCAATTCTGAGCCGGGTTGAACATGTGCCGGATTTTGTGTTTCAGCTCGAGGGCAAGCCGTATTCCGTTCGGACCAATCAGATTATTTCATGCGTACAACGCTAACCAATCAAACAGACATTCCCCGACCGATAGTGAGAACTGAACGCACAACGCTACACGTGTTACGCACGTACTACTCGCAAATCATCGACTGCCGAAAGGCGTATGATAGGCGCTCCTCATTCACAANACAATCAGCGTGTGTATACACCTGATGTATTGACGAGTACCAATGTGGGTCAATCAATTTGGTCAGACTTATTTTCATCCAAGAAAAACTCCCTTAAGAGCGGTATTCTATTATCCATGGTAAAACAAAACCACTTGTTGTAGAGTCGGACATTTCATTGCTTGGGGAACTGAGGTCATTGGACAGTTTGATAAATCCCAATCAAGTTTAGAGCATGACAGTCCATTGGTTAAAACACTTATGCGGGGACCTATCGGTCCGAGTTTTGATTCAGAGGAATGGACCTCTGGCCGTTTTGATGTCGTCCGGTTCAATACCACACCCGAGCTAGCGAAGCCTTATGTGGTTCGCTACCCCTAGTCCCCCGGGGTTAGGTGACCGGTTCCCATCAACGAAAAGCAGGTCTTCACGACTATAGAGTTCATCCTGTCTGTGTGATTAAAGAAAAAACTGTATTGGTTTGCATGATAGTGATTCATATCAAGGCTAGCTGTTTTCATAATTCACCCCTAACTAACACCGTGATGTGATGATGTCAATAAATCGATTTAATTAGGGATATCGTTGTTTGGAACCGATGCTAAAGTGGGCGGGACACGGGAATCGATTTTTACGTTGTGAAGTGTAACCAAGTTCGGAGGGAAGCTAACAGCTGCATTGAATAGCTAGTACCGTGGTTCCAATTCTAACCCAAACTTGAATGCAAACAGATGAGATAGAAGAGTGACAGGAGAAATATTGTACGGGTTTCATCATTATTACCCATTGCTGAACGGATTAGATGAATCTGTCACGTGTCAGAGCACGAGAAAGTCAGTTATCCACACCGCGGTATACGGTTATCAAAAAGAAGAGGAACTTACCCGGTAAACAGAGACTTAGACAGCCATGTTTTGAGGGTAAACCCAAACAGAGATTGTCTCGGACCGGAGAGGATAACACATCGGATTTAGTCTGATCTGACTGCGATCTCTCGCGAGAACCGACACACGCCAAAGCTGCATGATCCGCTTCCGGATCCAAACCCCAGGGATGCAGAGAAGCAATGAATAGTTGGAGCTGTTTCACCAAAGCTGTACAGTGCAGCCCGGACAGTGTGGCAGCCTCATGCAACCGGTCCACTGAGCACTGTAAGACACCGAAAAATACAAACGTACCACTGAGAATAACCGCATTACTATTATAAAAAAAACGGAGACATAAAAGCCCCCAAATCGTTCGCACGCAAGCCCAGAAGATCGATTCAAACACGAAAACCGAAGTGGGTCGTTCAGTTTCAGTTTTCATGAGCATTACCTAAACAGGTGTTTCTTGAGTTGATAGTCGTTTCATAATGAAACTGTACGGTCTGTTACGGACGAGCGAGTTATATAATTATAACAAAAGAATTGTGAGGACTTTAGGTGTCTAATCAGACCGCGGATGCATCTTGTGAACCAACTTACAGTTTAGGGGCATCATGCGAAGATCTTAAGTGAAACGAGAAAACTCCTCAGAGGTCAGCGGATAAAGTGAATTTATTTGGATAATAAACCACTGGGAGAAAAATGGACAATTCATTCTATCAACAATATTTATTGACCTGGAGGTGGCGCAGTGGTTTAGTCGCTGTCACCAGCGTGCTTTGGACCCTATGATCCGAGGTTCGAGTCCCGCCACCGCCACCCGGCTTTGGGGGTAAGCAGCCCTGCTGTCACCCAGTTCAATACCAAGTCTAACCTATCGGGGTCTTTTGTAGAAAAACTCAGACCAAGCCCACGGTAAGAGAACTACTGAGGCTCCAGAACATACTATCCGCAATGTACATGATGAATACAGTTCATAATTATGTCAAAGGGAGGTCAAATGGTGGAGGCAGTGTGATTGGTCAAAGCAGCTTGTACGTCCAACGCGGATTGATCCGACGATTCAGGGGAAAGTACTTTATAGGCAATCACCTCGTTCATTCAAGGTACAAAGAAGATTGGCAACAGCATTCACACATGAAAATAGTTGTCAGTTTAGCCTATATCTGTGAGGTTTCCAGGTCAAGCGATTCATATTTTCGTCAAAGCGACTGAGAGGTCAAGTGTAAATATCCGAGCACCTGCACTCATCTTCCTCCGATAAACTTTGAGTGATCGCAGACCCCTTCCTGATTTATTAATTACGATTTTAGATAACACAACACTAAACCAATGAGTCACGCAACCTCGCTCGGTGTGTTGAGGCAACATATCTACTAGGAGGGAGCTCACGGAGACCGTCAAGTCACGCACGGATCCGCGTCACACCACGAGCACCCTCGTGACGCCCAAGGGGGATCGATTGCAGATTGGATGAGTAGGGCGAACCAGACAGCTGTCGTCCGATTGGCCAATCGGAGTGTCAAGGACGCGATCTGATTGGTGCGTCACCAGATCGTTTCCGCACGCCCAATTTACCCACTTATATTTGCGTATTGCATTAGCATCATAAAATACACTTTGGCTGATGTTCTTCAGTTGCGTTTTCTGTCCTTTGCTGTTGTTGAGACCTAGGCAAGAGGTGCTGGTGTCGATTCTACGTCTAGGCAGAACATAATTTTATCCGGTAGATGAGCAGAAATAAAAAAAGCATCCAAATTGAGAAACAATGGATTTGTTCGCGTTTCACAACATCAAATCAGAAACCCTGATTTTTAGACTTTACAATACGTGTGATAAACGTAAGAAGGGATGGAACCAATAGTCAAAAGGATCTAATCCCTGTTCCGTAATAGGATTCGGCGGTCAACACTCAGGGACCTCGAATGAAGAGGCTGATAAGACCGCAATAGGATAACCGTGAATCAGAATCGGGCAGGCGCGACAACACCACTGAAGGGACGGGATTTGAAGCACAACTATTGCGGATCGGTGCATGTGCTAGTGAATGTGAGCATCACCAAATCATATGAGTTCTCAATGCATTCTACTCTGTGCACTGACCTGTTGGACATTAACAAAAACTAAAATGATACACCGGGTGCTACTGGTACTCTCCCCCACCCCACCATCACCACCCCGAGGAGCAAAATGCAAATATCAATCTAATCAGTATTGTACTGCCACAAACACATACCTTGTCCGCGGATTCACCGATAGATGCATTTTCCGCTTGCAGGTTTGCTACAAAACAAAACAAAAAACAGGTGTGAATTCAGAATGTGAAAAACGATCGATCGATCGGCGTAATTCACATGCACACAAATATGCACTCAGAACTTTGACCTGAGTAGTCTGAGTGCCGAGTAAATCTAAGTGCTACACCCGTTCCCTCTCGCGCCATCTATCTGGCTATTATATTGTGAACATTGTGCAACTCAGTAGTGATACCATCCAATTGCCAAAACAGATGATGGAAGCTAGTCTCGCTTCATAACACACGCCGGTTTTGGGGATAGAGGTCGGTTGATGGGTAGAGGGCCATCTTCAGTCTGTATGATTACGACAAAATTAGCCGGCGGACAACTGGAAGTGATACGGAGAAACGGTTACAGCCACACACCCCACCCTGATAAAGTAGGTGGAGTAGTGCATCACCTACTTGGCACTAGATGGATGTGTATTTGGACTGAGGTGGTACAACTTCATATGATCCCTCCCTGCTCAGCTTAACAGTCATTCTGGTTTATCGAAAACAGGTTGAAATAGATCAGCCGTGACGGGATGACAAATGAGTGTAAGGGAAATCCCAAAGAACGACCCCGTGGTCATAGACTGAGAAGTGGTTGTTCGGGCACCAGAACTGTCATAACGTGACGAATATGAGGGGTGGGAGGAGGGGGGGGTAAATGTGATTCTCCTAACCGTGTCAAGATGTGATTCGCCGCAAAACGTTTGAGATATGATCAAGCCGTAAGTTATTCTTCGACTCGTTTATATATTTGATCGCCCCGGTCTCAGATGTTAAATAACACATAATAGTTGGTGACTTTAACCAGACTAGTATGTATGCTCTTTCAGCATTAGGTATGACAGATCTTTGTCACTCTTCCACAGAGAGGTATTTCTATACAGGACAGAGAAATCACAAACCACCCAAATTTTTTTTTCTTCAGCACTAAAAGCACAAATTTCTGCCAACAACCACTGTTTACTCGTGATTCGACCTAAAGTTTATTCGCATCGTACTTATAAATCTTCCTCTCAATCTGACCAGATCAGACTTCGCTTTCACGAACCTTCACTCACAAGTGTTTCTCCTCTGAATAAATCTTTCAGACAGGTTTTTTTATAGGTTTCATCACCGCCTACCTCTCCAGTCACGTATGCTCCTCTATTAACCCAAACAACTATTGCCATTTATGATTAGTGCTGTCCCGCTAAAAGTCTGTATGTGTCCAACGAAAAGATAATCTCTCCGCTAGTAGTCAGTACGAAGACGGAAGGAACGCGCATACAGGTTCCATAATGCTTCAACTGTCAGGCACATGTCCAGGCTTACGCCACGGATTAAATATTATGGACTGATTTCCTTTTATTTCTGTGAATGAACTGACTGTCAAATTTAAAAAGGCATTTACATTTTTACAGATTATCATGCCAACTTCCTGTGGCACATACCCTAATCACCCACTGCATGCAGAACTGGAACATTGTCGTTCCCATACCTCAACACCCACTCAATTGTGCCGAATGTCATCTCGTATAAACGTTTACCGAAATTCACCTATACCACCCAACCTAGCACGTTTACTCACAAACAACAAGAGGGGGAAAGAAATTGCACTTCGCCTTGACCTTGGACTCTGCAATGTCGATGTAGTGTCTCTATACACTTTTTCCCCGTTGTACACATGTTCCCTGTGACGGTTGGCATGTCTAATTTTTCAAATGAAATAAGAGCTCCAGTGCGTGCAAAAGTTATACAGAATACGATAGAAAACAAAAAATTCAAGATGTGGTTTTGAATAAGTGTCACCACGGATAGGGCCAATGAGTGTGTGACTATTTCCAACCGGCAAGCCGAAAATCAAGATTCAAAAGCATCAATGTTTACTTTTTTTTTAGGAAGGTCACGTTGATGCTGGTTTCAAATCGAACCCAAGATTGAATGAAGAATAAAGAACAATCGAGGAGGAAAGCCTATCTCATCTAAGAATTGCGTTATTGAGATTTCCTGGGGGGGGGAGGGAGGGAGAGAGAAATGCTTCAACTCTTTCAAAGAATCTAGTTCTCGAATAATTCCTGGCTTCTCCAAAATCGAGTAAGGTCTTGTTCTCACTTCGTTTTCATGAAGTGCATCACTTAAACCACTAACTTAAGAAGTTTTGATTACAGATGGCAAACATTCTTTCAGGAGCACGTTCTACTCAACGGAACCAGGTATTACTATCTATCCACGGCAGTGTACAGTCTTTTTGACTAGTCAAACACACGTGGCTTATGTGTGCCAATATCAGCCTGGTTCTTGTTTTTGTGTACCATAATATAGTTCATCCTCAATATGATCGCCAGATGTCACGTACCACTTACTTGTCGGATGGTTGAAAGAGCGGGTATGACAGACTTCTAAAGATAATACAGCTGGGACACCAAAATCACAGTGAGATCCGATATGATTCGCATTCAACGTGCGATTTGGCTAAGCCGAAAGCTTATAGGTTCAACCTACTTCAAGTCAACTACTTCATTCCGCAGAAGGAGATCCAGTCCATTAGTGGCTAGGTCGAACGAAGGATTTTCTAGAGCACAATCTATAGTAAAGCGATGGGGGGGGGGAGGGTACGAAACGGAAACGAGTGGTTATCGGTTCAAAACAAGGCATAATTCGGTTAAAGGTTTTCTGTCAATCTGTCTTTCAAAGGATAAGCAGGAGTATTTTTATTTCCATATAAAAATTTCGAGTGTACACACATTTGACAGTGAAGAGAGAGAATAAGCTATGTGGCTTACAAATCATGGCTTCTGTGTCCCAGTGGAAAACAAAAGCAGCCGGTCCGGCCGACAGAGATCGTGCCGGATCTAATCTCATATCCGCGGAGGTCAAACCGATCGTGTGCAACAAGATCGTGGGCTGGTGACTGCGTGAGGACGAGGCACGGCGCAGAGGGGCGCTACGTCTGAGACGAGCGGGAGCAGTGTGCAGGACAGAACCGGCCGCATGCGAGTTGTTTGCACAACCCGCGAAAACCAATGTGGCTGTGCGTGTATGATGTGCTTGGATTGGGGCCGACTGATACGACAGTTGGCTCAGAGATGCCCCGAAAGAGGCCGAGGACAGTTGCACCTCAACCACGTAATGTGCCTGTTCGAATAGGTCCCGAGCACCGCTATCTGTCTCCAAACTGTGCATTGGCGAGAAAAAACAACACGAAAAATTAACTCAAGTTCGTCGTATACGGGAGAGGGAAACACCGAAAATCACAATAAACCGCTGTAAGGGAATAAAATGGTGTGAATAAATCATATGGGAGAACCGTAATTGAACTGATATCGGACTCACCGATCAAGACATCCAACACTGATGTCCCACACTTCAAGCAAACCATCCGCGTGGGCGACAAACAGCATGTCTTCGGGTACACGCCAGCCCAGCGCGGTAACTGGTGCACCGGACACGCCGTTGCATGGTGTGGTAGAAAGGAGGACTCGCTGTTCCCGTAAGCTGATCACTGATACAGAACCATCGGCACCGACAGAGCAAACGCAAGCCTATATAATAGGGTAATTGAAAAATGAGAAACGTGTGTTACAAAATAATGTGTGAACTAGGAAGTAAGGACGCGCTGGACAACTGTTTCAATCTGGTCGGGTCTCATCAGCTGTGCCAATCTATTGACCCAACTCGGGAGTCGAACCCAGGACGTCAGTACAGGTAGAAAGCAAGCATACTACTACCCACTCGAGCACCGATATAGCTATCACAACCCATCTTCGTGAGCTTGATGCACGCATCACACGCGGTGCGCATCTCAGCACTAACTTCCAGGGTTATGACTCGGTTGGAGACATTCGGAACCTGATAACCTGATACATGGAATTAGTTGGGGATTCGTTTCGATTAGACAGCTTTCAATTTCACCCCTCGGCTACTCTGTACACAATGAAATTCACCGTATGATCAAACCCAATCGTCCATTATTCTCATATATTGTGAAAAATGAAAAATTTGAAAGTTTGCCGTCACTGATAACGAGTAGGAGACTCAAGCAATCAATCCATCACAAAACGCCCGGTCTAAATAAAGCACTGAGACGCGCTCAGAATGCTCTACAATACAACAACAACAACAACAACAAAAACAGGTTTCTCAACTACGCGGACGCATTAGCCATCCAACATTGTCATCGCCACCTGGGTCTACAAAGTGAATCGCACTCTGGTATATAACTTTGGTACCAAATGTGTTCGATTGGTGATGTTGATCGCAATCTTCCTCCGCTTATAATATCCCACCGTTTCCGACTATATCGTATCACTAAGCATTTAATCTGAACAATGCACGTGTACAGATTCAGTGAAACGAACCAAGACACACTGAGCCAGCCAACCTGTGTGCTTCGGTAATCCTGTTCCAATTGGTTACGGGAGGAAAGCGTCCGTTCAAAGGAGAAAATACCAACCGTCAGTGGGAATACCGGGAGGATCAAATAGCATAAGTTTGTCCGATTCACTGAATCCCGCGAATGTGCATAGCTTGTCACGCGCGGTAAATAGAATAGATGAATTTGTTGACCACATTTCTAACCGCTTGGATTTGAATACCCTGAAGACGTCGAATACCGTGAAAGTTATGGACTCCTCAGAATGACGTGGATGGTTGGTTCCTCCGAGATCAAAGCTCCGATGGGCGGAATCTCTCTCTATACATACAGGTATTGACGAAACTCGTGCAATATCCTGATTTTCATAACATATTTTACGCTCAATGCTTCGTTGTTCAAGCCTCATTCACGGGATTGAAAATGATATTGCTCCACATCAGACACAACATATCTCATATAATACCCACTTATGTCTGCTTCTACCAGCCGCATGCCATTGAAATGTAGGATTTCGCGACTTTGACGATGGCCGCTTGTGCATCAGTTGCAAAATAACAAAATAACAGTAGGAAACGTAACAAGAATATATTTATTACTATGATTCATAGACGTCATACAGGTATTGTACTTTCATCTCGTCCATGTTCCATTTGCCCTTCTTCATTTTTGAGCACTGCAGGCAGTCCCATTAGCA
Source organism: Echinostoma caproni (assembly GCA_900618425.1). NCBI lineage: Eukaryota > Metazoa > Platyhelminthes > Trematoda > Plagiorchiida > Echinostomatidae > Echinostoma > Echinostoma caproni. The sequence goes on from UZAN01043816.1 coordinate 25,298, forward strand.
TGCAGTTCGCCAAGTTGACTGCCAAACAGGATTTGTCAGTTTCCTCAAATACACCGCACATCCTTACCACTGACGATCAACGTTGAGGTAGCTAATGTATACCTGTTTCTGATACAGGAAAGCTTTTTGGTTAAATTAAAATCCCAGCTACTACGCGGTAATTGAATGAATTTCACATTGAACTTGACCCCTCCTGAGACTGAATAAAAATGTGAAAAAATAATATTGAAATAGGTCCAACGGTTTTTTACTACAAACATCAAGCGAGAAGATATACCAACCTTGATCTGTGAAAAATATGACTTCCGCAAATGCATTTGAAGAGTAGCAGTTACCGAAAACCTCCCTTATCAGTGCAAAATATTTTGCGGTATCCATATCGGTATGTGTGGGAG
>UZAN01043817.1:0-10306 GCA_900618425.1 Echinostoma caproni
CAAAATACTAAAATTCATCCAATTCTCTTTTATTTTCGACGAAAACAGAAATATTGCATCGCGATGCACTCGACCGACCAAACACGCTATACGTGTGGGGTTCAGGCTTCTGTTGCAGCACCTTAGATTAGCATTAGAATCGAATGATCAGCCTGAAATCGTATTGCGGTATAACCTCATCGTATTTCATTACTCGTAACTAACAACGGTGCGGTCTGCGTGCAGCCCGGATTTCAACCCAAAAGAAATCACTTGGACTATTTTTACCCGAAAGATATACACCAAGACGTGAAAGTTCACGCCACAAAAACCCCGCACTACATGCACTGTTTAGTAGGGAGTCGAACAAGTCGACACAGACCTGATTCGAAATCATATACTAAGTAATAAGATTGGCTTCTACGGATGAAGTCCATTGGGAATTCAACACTTTTATCGAGGAGAAAATTCGTTTTTTTTTCGACATACTTTCGTTGTAACAAGAGAGAATTTGATGAATTTTCGTATTTCGGCTTTTCATTGGATTATTGTCTAGATTCTCAAAAACAGTGATGCCCGTACCTACGAGAGTTGGTATAATTTGAATAGAGAAGCCACAAACACAGGTTTGCACAACGTATCCCATGGATAATTTCACTGCATCTGTACACGTGCACATACTGCAGTCTATGTGATCATTAATAAAGATGGTCAGTAAATAAAAGAATCATAGGGAGAGAGGATTGCGGTCAAACTCAACCACTAAACACATTTGTTACCAAGGTAACGCCAGAATGACAGTTTCGGATGGTAGTTTGAAGGTATATTGCCCCGGCGGATTTCACAACCTTCGTGTTGTTTGCATTGTACAGTATTCTGAACGCGTCGCGCAGCATGACACTGTGTCTCATTTTGACCAGGTGTTGTGTGATCGACGAACTGAGTTTCCTACCGGTCATTGTTGACCTCGTACTTTCGAAGTGCGTATAATTCCAAATTCGGGGGGAATGCAATACACATGTCGCAGGGTCTCCTTAAGCACTCGTAGTCTAGGGACGAAACCACGTTTTCCGCACGCCCAAACCGGATGGTATCACATGAACACTGGAGCTTTAATCACGTCACGTGACTTAGTAGCCCAACGTGAGTCATGCGAACTGTTGTGGAGAAAGCACTGTAATTCCACTTAGCACTGGCTGAACAGGTGCGTCAATTATCATGGGAGTATCAGTCGAAGCGATTGCGATAATTAACTTGAGTGAACTACTGAACACAAAATTGTTACAAAAGCAGAAAAAAATTAGTGAAGAAGATCGCCAGTGTGCATGAATGGGAGATGAGTAAGAGGCTAATTCAAATCATCTTGCAATTACCACATAAAAATCTGCGAAGCCGTCGCAACAAAAACAGGATAGTGATTCAAGCCCGGGAAGAGGATTTGCGATCCACACATTTCCCGATGTGTTTTAATTAAACAGCAACACCCTGCCATCGCTCTGAGTAAAATAAAGAAGCATGGAACTCATTTACTCGATAGAATCTATCGATTCCTCGATACACCTCGTTCCCTACCTTTGGTATGGCATTCAAAGTTGACGAAACAACCGCGTTGAATGCATAGGTGTGAAAAAATGAAAGCAGTGACAGTCACTTACCAATTGCCCAATGTTCTGTGCAACTGAGCAGTGGATCAGGTACAATTCATTTTGTTTCACCTCCTCCGGTATGATGACACGAGTTGTTCTAACTCGACTATCCACACGCCATGTGATTGGCATTCGTGACTGATCGAGCCATAGTTTGCGTCGCCTCAACCATCCCAAACTGACCTGATTCAATTTATCAGAACGGATAGGCCAGACGGTAATTTTCGGCTTCAATGGTTCAGTGTAACGCAGTTGGCAATACAGTACCTGATTCGGCTGCCTTATAAGCGGTTTTGTCTGGTTTGTTCTAATTGGATTCTGTTGAGTTGGATCAAGATGAAAGAATAAATCCGGTGATGTTGGATGCACACACAGACGTACTGTGCTTCGTCTAGAAAACACACCTTGCGCGTTAAGTTTCTCATACGCGTCCGCGATCCAGGCCCAATGAGATAAGGTGGACGTGGAAGACTGGGTAAGATTCGTTCTCGGAAAACACTGCATTATAGCTCCATCGTGTTCCGGTGCGAGAGTCAGATTCCAAGCTCGGGTCAGTTTTTGTGTCCCGTTTCGGTCAAAACGGACCGGGGTTTTCTTCGTTTTTTCGAATAAATCCAATTCGCTTAAACGTGCCAATTGTCCGGTTTGGGCGTAGTTCAAGTGACCAATCAGTTCCGTCCGAATCATTCGGTAACCACGAGCGATTGCGTCTGATTCGTCACAGAATATTTGATATGCTTTAACCTCACACAGAATAAAAATGTGATCACCAGGCTGAAAACAAGGTGGTACATATGATTTCACATGATCGGGAACCGCATTTGGTTCGCCCTCAAAGTCCAACTCCTCTTCCTCTTCTTCCTCAATTTCTTTTTCAGTATCCAACTGATCAATAATAGTCTTCAACTCATCTAGATCATGTGCCAAACGCACTTCCGGTCGAGCCATTTCCGGGACAATACACAACGGATGCACTGAAATTTTGCTCAAATTGTACTGCCGTGTTTGGTACGCACCAGTGGTCACAGATGTTGTACAAATGTAATACCCGTAATCATTTGTCGTGACTGGTTTGATATCGAGAGTATGCATAGTTGACCATCGCAACGGCGGATATGTGAATACACGTGTTTTATAGTTGGTTGAATGGCTTTCGAATAGACGTTCGGCAAAAGTGAAACTAAGAATCGGCTCGGCACGATTTGTGTGATACTCACTCAGTGTTTTAGCTCGGAACCAAATAAGTCGAATAGGCTGATGATCAAATCGGACAGTGGATTCCATCAGTGGACAACGAGCCGTGATCACATTGGGAGTGAACACAATGATGTGCGAAAAACTGACCGAGTCTAGTGAATGCATTTCATCGTGCTTACGAGTTTGTGCTGATTTGGCTTGTGTGAGCCAGCTATCACGCAGTTGGTAAACGAATCGCATCCACGTATGTCTGTGCACTTTCGGGGATATTTCATTCAGTTCCAGCCTCCAAGCCTGTTCCAATGAGTTGATATGGTCTTGGAACGTGAACCGATTGGCAACAATATCGCGAGGCACAAGACGAAACCACCAGCTCATAAGTCGTTTTATTCTATCCCGTTCGTAGACCAGTAGGTCTTTGCGTTGTGGGATGATCATGCTCTCTTCTTCCGCTTCTAGTTTATCACTTGTATCGCGTGGACTGAATCGCAACACTTCCGGAGTGATCGAAGTGGACTTACTCAGCTCGGGCCTATTTTCAGTTACTTTGACCGGTGCAATTTGTGAACCGAGTAGTAAATCTTGTAAACGAACAATTTCCCCCTGCGCTTCTTCGCGATATGATTCGTCAGCATGTGAACCAGATTGTTGCCTCCACAATCTCTTGAGCTTGTTTCTATCCCCATCAACTTCACTCCATGCTGTAATGATTTGCTTAGGCCACCGGTATTCTGACATCGATTTCGAATTAATCACCTTTTTCCACTCGGCCGTTGCAGCTTCAGAAACGATCCACTTTTTCAGCTTTCTTTTATTATCCCGTTCCATTTTGATACGAGCTTGATCATCGTTCGTTGATGCGTGTGTATCGATCGATTTTTCATATCGGAGTGGAATTTCGCGAGCGCTCAACCACTCGGCTATCCTACTTTTTGCACGAAGGTCTCTTGATTCGGGTTGCCACGCTCTGCTTGACTGAGGTTTGATCGTTCGGAGGTTTGGTTCACGAACTCTAACTGTATACTTACTGCTTTCCCTATAACTCTCCACCAACTGACTCACCACACGCTTCGTCTCTGTATAATTCAGATGCACAGTATTTCGATCGTCAGACTTTTCCCGTTCCCTTCGATGTTCTCCATACAAATATGCTCCGCTGTGGAATTTGTGAGGAACTGTCACTCGTATTGACTGATCTTTGCGATTTTTACGTACGATATCAACAGAAAACAATCTTTCTGGTTCAGTGCTAACATCAACCTTCCGCCGCTTCTGCACGCGACGCAACCATTGGTCATGCCACAATTTCAAGTCAAAATTATCCCATGTCTCTTCACTCAAGATATCATCCACTTGGAGTTGTTGTTCAAGGGATAGAGTTAGCTTATCACGTTTCTCTGGCCTTAGTCCCACATCGGTTCCTTTTCTCAAATCTTCGCTGATATTTGGCCATCTATTCTCATCGTCCAAACGGATATCTTGTTTATCATCCACCACAACATCTTCATCGTAATCAACCAAAGAGTCTTCCGGTTCGTCTGACTTTTTTCGTTTTTCATCCTCTTCGTCTGGTTGCAAGTAAAATGTCACCATGATGCTTCGACTCAATGGTTTTGGTTGACAGGGGCACACTATTGTGCAACGAAAGATGTAGGTACCGTCTCGTGGTAACTTTTGCAAATCAAGCTGTTCATCATTTGTTATATCTTGTGGATTCCAATTATCTGAGAGTATTGTGAGTTGAGGAATGGGACCGGCTACCCAATTCCAGCGTACCACACCATTCTGACAGCCGTCTTTCGCCACGCATCGAAGCTTTTGTTCACGGGTATAGGTGTCCAGACCACTTGGTTCCAGGTACACCTCACTCGGTGATCTGCATTCCACAGACGGTGGCTCGATTAGATCTTGTTCAATAGCACCGCTTTCAGTCAACAAACAGCCGACAGGAAAAGAGCTAAGATCCCAAGTGAGCATCTCGTACTGGTCGGTTACCCGAATGATCACACTACTCAATGGTGCGGATAGATCATCAGTCCGATTGGATCCAGTTGACCGATGCGCAGGAATGAGATGAAATGTGGACACAGCTCGATCCGATGGGTTCGTAGTCCATGCCACACATCTGGTGAGTAACAATTCACCAACATAGACAGTTTTCAGTGCTTTCGACCAGACACGTGATCGTGGTATTGTTTTCTGACTAATCACAATAGCTCGCGTTTCTCCTTGAAACAGGCTTCTTATCGCTTCACTGTGCAAGAATACTCCTTCCAGGGTGCGACCAGTACAGTAGTACTCGCCACTATCGAATTCCTAGTAGGAATACACGAGTGGAGATGTTTGTACAGACATCCAATCATTGCACATTCGAGGCAGATGGGAAGAATGAAATTCAAGGATTCGAGATACTCATTTGAGAAATTGTACAAAAAATTTCAATTTATTAGCGTGAAGATAAAATGATAGCAGCAAATCTCCGTGTGAGATGTCATTTATTCCCCTCTACATTACTCAAATTTTAAACGGGAAATCAAGCAACAAAAGGATAAAATATGGTTCATCTTCAAAAGATTTTCTGACTCCTTTCAAGCGAGAAGATAATCGGGCGATTGACGCGACTAGCGACGTGCTTCACGCCCTTTGCATTGCCTAGCTTTGTCCCCAATCTGGAAGAGGTAGGGGATTCATAGATTAACATTAGGGGGATTTCGGGATAGTGTGATGTAAAATTCATGTGCCAAATTGCTGTTTGGTAGTATTTTATACGGCATATGGTATGAGGTAATCACCTTGCTCTTTTGATTATGTCATTGTTCAATTTTGTTCAAACACTAACCACGCACATTAGTGCACCGGTCGTTGTGAGACCGCAGTCTAACAAAGTGACAGTTCCCTTGGTCAAGTCTTTATCAATCAATCGATGCTCAACTTTCTTCAATCATCATTGTCCTCATCGCGATCGCCATCATCATCAGCATCATTCATTCATTCAGTGTCTCTGAGCATCGGGTAGGATCATCCCGAGGTGCCCATCCAGGAGCCTAACGGGACCTATGTGACCCAGTCCCCCTGGTTAGGGCTTTCATACTCTCATACCAGATCTTAGCTTGACCACCCGGGGCTTTATTCCACCCACTACCTGCCTCAGAGAACATCGCTCGCCGTGGCAACCTATCTGGTGACATACGTAACACATGCCCCTACCAACGTAATCTATGGAGGTCGATCACTTGCTTCAGTGGGTGGCCGCATTTACCCAAAACTCTGTGCCTAACCTCATCATTGTTCGTCCAGCTGCCCCACCAGGTTCATGCAATGCTGCGTAGAGAGCGGTGTTCAAACACCGACAGTCTGTCTTTATCCTGATTTCCTAATGGCCAAGTTTCCGCACCATATAGTAGAACTGACCGAACTACTGCAGCATTTACTCGCTCTTAACAGACAGCCGGATGTCACAACAGTGCCACAGATGTCTCAAGTTAGCAAATGCCAACCAAGCCTTCTGTATGCGAGCTGACACTTCATCGGTGATGCGTCCGCCAGGTGAGATGTAGGTGCTCAAAATACAAAACTTATCCACTTGCTCTATTACTTCCTCAGTTAGAATGAGTCTAGGCGCTGGACCAACCCAGTCTTGTAGTATCATTTTGCACTTTGAAGGTGCAAACCGCATACCGAATATAGCTACACTGGCACTCAAGCTGTCCAAAAAAGCTTGCAACTTACCCGGCGCTTCACTTAGCAGCACTATGTCGTCTGCATACTCTAGATCAGACAGCGTGACATTTGGATGTACATAAATCAAAGAGATAGAATGGCTCCCTTCAGAGTAAACAGCTTTTCCTTCGTACATCGAAGATCCATCCGTCAAAGTGCATTAAGCTTTCCTGGACACAAGATAATGACAAAATTTACTACGAAGGTTGACCAGAAGAATTAGTGTCATGGGTCTCAATCACTAATAGCGACCCGTTCCTCTACAAAAGCCGGATTTCAGGGATGGCACCAAAATACACATCAGGTTGGTTGGTTTAATTGAGTTAATTGATGAATTACACAAGATCTGTAATATGAAAAACGATTTTAAATCCGATTTGTATACACTGCATTAAAATGTGCACCAGCAGTATGTGTTCTGGCAGTTCAAAAATGCGAATGAAACACGAAAGAACTTACCGAGTTTGGACCAGTGGTAAATTCCACCACCAGCTTGTCGGATTCATACATGAGTCGACAGCCTACTTCGAATTTTTCGTCTCCCATCAACCATGCGCGTGGATTTGCAAGCAACTCTTCCGGGTTGATTGCAACCCACTTTTTCGATTTACCACTTGGAATCATCACGGTCACCATGGCCACAATAAGATCATAATGCAACCAATTGTGTTGAATCAGCCGATGCAAATGAAGCAGTTGGATCTTCGACGTTTCGGAGGGCAAAGGTAGAACACAGACATAGGCTATCATTTCTCCAACTTTGTTCACGATTGTTTGTGGCCCAATAACGGACGGGTCCGGGCCCATATCGGTGCGTAAATCTTTGTGCAAACCGTCCGCGCTACAACGCAGATTCACAACACCCCGAGTGATTGCAGTTGGAGTTGAAATTTTTGGAGCGTATTGAACAATCCAACGATGGGTGACTATTTTTTTAACATTTCTCAGTTCGGAAAATGGTAGCAAATTTTCGTGTAGGGTTTTTGAATCTGTCTTCAAGACAACAGAATGATATCTTGAAAGATGTTTACGGAGCAAAGAGGAATCAATGTCAAGTACTCGGATGGCCGCTTTGGGAGTTTGTGGATAGGCATAAACAAAGCATTCCCAAAATTTCTTTTGTCTGTTATAAGAGAAACTAGCAATTTGCAGTGCGATTCGAAAACGCAATGAAATTACGTGGGAATAGAGTTCTGGTCTAGCAGTATCCGACTGTAGCTCTAGCAGATTCATCTCCATCGCTTGACAGAAGACAATCCCGTTAAAATCTTCCAACTGAATTTTGGTTAGCACTAACTGAATAGTTCGGTATAAATGATGCGAGCCCGGCCTTCGTGATACAATACATTGAGTTGCCAGATACGTGCGATCTGCTCTCTTCACATTGACAGTTTCCGTACAGTCCTGGTCTGAAGACGTAGTGAACTGGCAGTCATGCTCTTCGTCCACAATCTGTTTCACAGATTGATTATTGAAGCGCATTGTTTGCGTGTTGCAAACGAAGAATGCGGTGTTTTGGGTCAGGTAAAACATTTTCAATGGCACTTCTCGAGTCGTAGCTGGTAGCGTGCACTCAATGCTGATTCGATCGCCCACAGATAAGCTAGCCGGATCGGGACTGGCTGTGATGGTTGGTGGGCTCGGACAGTCAGACTGTAGTGTCAAACCGGAAAGCGGACGACTGTACTTAACTACATTACTCTGAGCAGGTAAATTGGTGAAGCTGGTTTGATGTTTCTCACTGTCCTGTTTCGGTCGCACCAGACAGTATAGGGCAGTCCCTTTGATCAATGGCATCATTTCAATCCACGTTAGATTGACTCCAGCCCATGCGTTCACCGGTGCCCAGATTGGTTTTCTTCGTGCCACAATGTGATACATTCCGGCTGACTTGACTGTTTGTGCCCGGGATTGGTAAATAAGTAGGACTTCCAGATTTGGTGCATAGCCCCGAATGGTGCATCGCAGCTGTGCAGCCCTGGTATTGCTCTGAGGCCAGAGGTTGACTCGCAACTGTACCGAAGTCACTTCGGGTACAGTTAGTATGACTTTGTGCAATTGAAAATTAACAGCATCGTAAACCTGCAATTTCGAAAACGTCATTTGTGAAACAGGAATCGTAGCGCCATGGTAAATAAACAGGTCATATGATAACAAGTCTATGCCTTTCATAACGTTCCCTCTAATCCACCGCAACCAACTAAGTGAGAATTGGAAATGGCTGTTATTTTCCCATTCCCGATAATCGCTGATTTCCAAGAGCAACGGACTGTGCTACACTTTCCATGCCCGGTCTTGTTTTTTTATCTACCATAAAAGTCTGCTAAGCCCGCCGTTTTCCTTTCAGTTGTCGATTTCACTGACCAAACATTTAGTGGAATGTGGTCATGCTCACAAATATTTTCGTGGAACGCTCTTCATTATACTTTGATGTGTTCTGTAAAAAAAGATGCCGAAAATAAATTGCACTGTGGCGAGTGCTTCGATGTCTGCTGAGTTGTGTATTTTGAGTAGAGGAAGCACTTGTTGGACTCATTTATCCCGTTGCATTGAAACAAAATCATGCGAAACCCCATCAGGCTATCAGAAATAGCTTATCCTATTGTTTACTTCCCACACAAACAACCGTGCAAATAAACTCAGAAGGTTCGGAATCGACAGGTGAAAAATTGTAATCAGCGGATTAGTTACTTCCCTTGAACGGAAATCCCCACTATTTCCTCGCAATGTTCAACGGCTTTCCAGCAGAAGACGTCTCACTAGCCTTTTGCTTGTCAGAACATGTGGGATGTATATATGGCCTTAACCAGACATGCATCCCAAGGAATATGACTGGTCTGGCTCACATGTTGCACTCGCAGCTTAGAAGCAACATACGAGACAATATTCGATGTGATATCATCCACCTACTAAATAACCCAATGTGTGTGTTCGTAAACAGACCTCAAAATCAAAAAGTACACCGCTCAGGTCCGGATCCTGAATATTCTTTGTAGTGTGTATAACTTTTTTTGCAAGCACTGGAGCTCACATTTCAGTTACAAAATCATACACGCTGCCCGTCACAATGTACATAATCAACGGGGAGAAAAGGTTTTACAGGTATGGGGACATTTGATAATCCAAGGTTAAGACAAAGTTCACTTATTGTCCGCTCTTTGTTTATGAGTAGACGAGCAAGATATGGTATGGGTGAATTGTGGTATGCATTAATTCGAGATGAAATTTGGTGGAATTTGGAGCGTGTTGAATGATGGCAACGATAAAGTGTCAGTTCTGCATGCAATGGGTGGTCAGGATTTGTGAGAATACTCTCAGCAAATTTCACACAGGAAGTTACGTGATACTCTGAAAGCTTTACAGCTAATTCATTCACAGGAATAGAAGAGATGCGACTAATAATGGTTAGACAGCGGCGTAAGACTTTGAAATCCTGTTTGAGTAAACCAGGAAAATAACCGGGGAACAGTAGAGTAAGATGGGGAAAACACATTGATAATCAAAAGTAGAAATAACTGAGTGGGATGCGCAAAACTGCCTGAACTTTCGTATTTGAAATGAAAGGCATCGCAGTTTACCAATGCAGTTGTAGATGTGGGTTGACCAATGAAGATTGCTATCTATGGTTACACCAAGATATTTGACAGACTTCACCCTGGATAAAGGATTGCTATTAATCGCTGTGGGGTCTGTCGGATATGGAGAGCGAGCAAAATTATATAAACACTCAACACATTTACTGGGATTCAGGGTTAGCCCCGATG
>UZAN01043817.1:11062-39335 GCA_900618425.1 Echinostoma caproni
CAGTCAATTTAAGAACTGAAGATGTTAATTCTATGGGACGAAAACTTTTGGAGAGGATAGAGGATTTGGATGCTTTGGGGACTGGTATGATTGTGACCGATCTCCAACACTCGGGGATAGTAGAAGTGTGAAGATATTCATTTACAATGGAGGTAATTGCCCCAGCTAGTGAAGCAACACCAAGTTTGAAGAGGGCTGGATGTAAGTCATCCGGGCCTGCAGCAGAAGACGACTTGCAACTTTTTAAAAGTTTTAACACATCACAGTATAAGAGTGGTTCCACGTTACAAACATTTTGTGACGAGTAGGCAGGAAGAATGTCCGATGATTGGTGCAGGAATGTGGCATTGAGATCATCAGTGTGCACATCCAGCTTTGACGGTCCTTTCTTCCTTCAACAGAGAAGTCTTATACCTTGCCACAGGTGTTTGCTGTTTCCAGTCCTCAGAATTCGATCAGCGAATAATGCGTTCAATTTATTTACTTCAGCTTTGATAAGCCTGGACAAATATCTAACAGCTGAAGCATTGTGAGATTTGTACGCACGTTCCTATTGTAGGCACAGCGACTTTAATAGGGCGGAGTTTATCCTGGACACATAGGGACTTTGAACAGGGGCAGTAATTAAAAATGGCATTGATTGTTTGGGTGAATAGGGGGACACATGTGAGCAGAGATGATGAAAACCATCGGGAGGCCCGTCTGAGAGATTCATTCAGGAGAGAAGCACGTGCAGGTGAGAAGTTACGAAAACGAAATCTGATGTGCTCAGATTGGGAGAAAGATTTGTACGCACTATGTGAATGAAAATTAGGTCAAACTAAGAGTAAGCAGTGGTCACTGGAAGAAATAGGAGCTTTTATTGCTAAAGAAAAAAGGGTTGGGTGGTTGGTAATAACTCTGTCCAATATAGAGCTACCTCTTTTGGGAGAGTGACAGATCTGTCATACCCAATGATAAAAGTGAATAAGTGCTAGTATGGTTGAAGTCACCAACGACTATGTGCAGATTAAAATCTAAAAGTGGGGCAATAAAAGGTATGAATGAGTCGAAAAATGACACGATCAGACTGTGTACAGGAGGGGGCTATATACAAGTTAGTAAAATTGTGTGAGTAAAACGGGAAAATCTAGGATGACACTGTGTAGTTAGGCACTCAATACCTTTTGAACAGTACTGACAAACAACATTGAACTTGCCACACCAGGAAACATTGACATATGTGGTAAAACCCCCTCCCCCGGTCTGTTTTCCTCCGGTTCCACGATCGTGTCGGTAAACTTGAAAACCGTCTATTGACACTAGGGAGGCATCTACGTCCTTATTCAACCAGGATTATTGAACACAGACTGCACATGTGTTCGTGTGAATTCTCGATCGGAGGACACTAGTTAAATCCGACATTTTGGGAAACAGAGACCGAGTGTTGGTGATGACCAATGAGAGGACAGTCATCTTCGATAGAGGGGTGCAGTTAAGGGCAACTTGCCATCCTGCACACTTGCGTTTTTGGTCCAACCTGGACAGTGAGAAAATGGAGTCGCACAAACCGCTGAACCATCGAAGCATGTCCAGGCACGTTTGAAACAAATAATATCATCCCGTGAGTAACGACGGCTCATTATAGTAAGTGAAAAGGTGAAAATTCCCACAATGTGACAGAGAGCGTGTAAGTGTAGCGCAGCCAATCGAAGGGCGCGCGCAGCTAGCAAATTTAAGTGATTTTGTACAAATTCTAGATCACGAACTTAACCGCACCTTCATATCAGTCGATCTGGCTAGCTTATTTTGTATCGAACTTGGCGTATCCTCTTTAACCCTGTGAAATTCAGCATGCCGACAGTCAAGTTGAACATAAAGTGAGAATATTTGTGCAACAACGTTCTCGCTCTTTAAACGATCTTCGCATAGTTTTGACAGACAACTCATTTGTGAGATACAGATACACTTCAGCTAAATCAATACAAATTGAACCTCCATTCCAAACACGTTATCCAGTTGCGCTTGGTACCAACTGACTCAGGTTCATTGAACTGGACATGTAGTTCAAAGTGAAATCAACTTACGCACCCGTTCTTGGAGACTCATTGTTACTTCTTCTCACGGTGCATGCTTCATATACAGATGCACTACGTTGCACATGCACACGCTGACTATTGAATTACAATAAGAATAACACTGTAACACTCTTCTTAACCGGGAATATGCCGATGACATCGATTTGTTGGGTGACAATACACAGATAGTGTAACACGTTTGACACCGCTGCGTGATCAGGTGAAAGTGATTAGGAGCGTTAAGTACCTCGTGAGCTTGATCACAAATAGAGGTTGTGTTAGGGAGGAGGTCAAATCACGATTAGCGAAAGCTAGGGCAGCTTTTACCGACCTGCGACATCTGTGGCGCAATCATGACATCCGACTATCTATTAACGGAAGGTGTAGATTGCTGTGATTCATGGTGTTTTCCTTTCCGATTGCGAGACCTGACCCCTCTGCATTCGGGTTGCTAATCGACTTTCTGTACTCGATCATTGATGTCTCCGTAGCACTGCTCCAGTTTGAAGATAACATCGAGTGAGCATTGGTGAGGTTCGTCGTCGTGTGCTGGATGCGGATAGTGGTGTTCTAAAAGTAGTAATCGCCTCCTATGGTTTGGTCACGTTTTCTATATATCTGCCCATCGTCTACTTTTCTGTACTCTTTGCACGTGTTGTGCAAGTCGTAGAGGTATGGTGAGACTAGCTTCAGCTTTTGCGTCAGTTGATGCAGGCTGGGAGTCAAAGGATGAGGATTGTCGCTGGTTAGAAAAGCTAAGAGATGTGAATCGAAATAGAAATAAAATGCACGACGGTTTGTCTGTTGAAATCCCGTCCGCCGTAAAAAGCAAACGATAATCTAAAACACAACACAGGATCAGAAAGTGTACGACGAAAGAAACAAAAAGATTGCTATTCTTGAGAACCCTCTACACCGATTTGACCACCATCTCACTCTGTTTTGTACACGAAACCATCAGTTGTGTTAGCATCAAGGACCACTCGCCTACTTCACACTCATCTTAAAAATGCACATCCACGTATCCAACCAAGTAGTTACGGTACATAGTTATTTGTTCCACGAGTACCGATAACCGTATGTTCGTCATTTCTTAGCTGACTAGATATCTGGAGCAAAGGAATTTTCCACGAGAAAAGCTATGAAATAGAAAATACACATTCCTAAATTTCTTACAATTTCTGACATTTTACGTACCGATTCATCGCATTCGATAACGAAATTTTGAGTGGTCCGACAGGGTGTATATATGTATATAATAGGCATAGTTGAACTTCGTATTGCCGGCTATTCACACTCGTATAGAGATTGCTCTTCTCACTCGCTGTTCAAATTGGACACGGGGAATCAAGCACTGTCATTGATTCCATAGGAACCCTTGCACGTCACACCATTTCTTATGTCTACGGACGAATAACAACGGGGTTGCCAGTTCTGCGAAATGTCAATTCACTGCCAAATAGCAGCAGCACGATTCAGTTATATACCTGTCCTCTGTGTTATTCAATACTAAGCTAAGTTGCCGGAGTACGTGTGAAGTCTCCACGTGACTTTATGCTTTTGTAATGTATCGGTGCCCTGCCGCTATTCGATATCCGATATGAGTGTCAGTACATGGACGTTGTACCACCATCACGCGTTCAACACAACCCTTTATTTGCGTAAAATTGGTTAGTACTTCTCAGTTTATGCTGATCATAAGTCAAAACCAATCCCTCACTTTATCGTTGTTCAGAGATAACACATCGATCTCACACTGTGCAACTTACTTCGGGATCAGTTTCGCCAACGCGGTAAAAACACAGCAATACGGAATTCTTCATGGAGATGTTACTGGGATAGATTCCCGAGGCCCCAAATGATTCTGATTGTGGAGTTCCTTGAGTTGACTGCGTGTTTTCTCCGATTTTACTATCGCAAGAATCAATCAGTGTTTGGAGTGTGACGTCATTCCGTTCCCGTCGCATTTTTTCTCCCTTACTCTCTGAAGTAATGCAAAGTGCGAAAGACACAAATTTTTCCCAATGTTCAAGTGCACGTGTCAGTTTAGTTCTACAACCAATGCTGGGTGAATAACCAATCACCCAGTATACCTCAGGCTCGGAAAAGATGAATACAGGTTCTGGGACTTTGCCAGGTGGCTCACTGCCACCAAGTTGACAAATAGCATCGAACAACGGAAGACGTTGAATTTGTAAACTGGGTGCATTCAATCCCAAATTGCATGTCTCACAATCACGTGCACCTTCAAAACCTGGTATGAGAGAAGTTACGTTGCATGGCTTCAACTGATCCATCAACACTGTGAAATTAGACACGGACAAATTTGTAAACGGGTACAACAGGGTTAATAAAATGTTCACATTGTTCTCATGCAAATCTCGTGCTGCATCTTGGCCATAGGATGACAACTTTGTTTGTGCCATTCCATCCAACGATAACAGTGTGCCCTGAGTTCGAGTGAATGGTTGACGATGAATTTTCTGAACCAGACGTAACAGTTTGTTCAAACGTGTCGGCTGGTCCGTGCAGGCGGTTTGGTCAGTAATAGGTTTGTTATCTCTTGAGTACAAATTGCGCACCAAATCAAAACGATCGTAGATTTGATCAAATGTGATGATGTTCGTTTGTTCCCTTCCCATTTGTAGTGGTTTTTCAACGACCAGGCTAATTCGTGTTCTGTCGAGTTCATAGGGCAAGCCGAGCACTAATTGTCGAACGAAACTAAGAAAATAGTAGCCGTAGAATTGAATTTGTGCATCCGGATTCTGTTGCAGTGAACAAGCGGACAGAATATTTGACAGAACCATAATTGATAAATCTAACTGTACATGTCGTGTGGGACAAATAAGAACTGAGATGTGCAGGAGTCGTGTGATGCTAAAAGTGGCGTTTTCCACCACATTCTGACCGCGACATTCATAAAGATAGTTCATACCCCGATAGGATAAGTTGGATGGAATAAACAGGAATTGGCGATCAGAATAAGGCTCCTGAGTAGGTGAATCGAGAAACGGATTTGCCGGTCCACCCCATCCACCTTCAGGACCGTCTGCAGGTAGAACACTGGCTATGTCCATTCTAAGCTGTCTATCATATTCAGACATTTTATCTTCGACATATATCTCCTCACCTGCGTACGGTTTTGCTCGAATACGAGTCCAGCTGTAGGTGAGTGGAGGTGAACCAAATCCTCCCGTGCATTCGATTTTTGACCCACGAGGAATAGGTTTGGAATGGACATCCTTGGCGATTGCTTTAAATTGTAGCATTCCACTTGCACCTTGAAGAATGGTGAACGATTGATTACATCCGATTTCGAATGGATCGTGTGGTGGTTGAATATCCAGTGGTGAAATAAGCCCATGAAACGCAAGCACACAAGCCACATCCATCATCCCTATATATTGTTGTGATCCGATAGCGACAATTCGATAAGTTTTGCTCACAGGCGTTTGCGAGTTGTTCTTTTCCCCGGACGGGACAAAATCCACCTTCTTTTCAGGGAAATTCTCTATCCACTGATTAGAGGAGCTGTTAAGCATACGATAATGAAATTCAAACTCAGTTTTTCCGTAGTGTTCCAGCGTACGATTGTAGATGCATTGTATGTAAGCTGTTTGCTTTGCCAGCAAATATTGCGTGCCGTTGCTCGTTCGCTGCGAATCTAATGCCACGTGACCATCGGTGCGAACAGCCGTCATGGCGCATTGAATCGACTCGTTATCAGGTAAAACAAACAGCTGACGTAACGGCATACCAATGTTGATAACTTTGCTTTCAGCTTGACGTAGTCGACACTCGTACCAGCCAGTGTCTTCTAAAATAGCCTGGTTCACAGTGAGGATAAACTGATCAAACATAGGATCTATTTCGTAGACAAATCGTTCCGATAATGCAGTTGAATTCGATTGCTTTTCCGGACGATAAGAACATACAATCTCAGAACTATTTCGTCCGCCCAGTCGTCCTCGCATACGAAAAGGACTTTGTAACAGAACTGATGCTCGCCAGCCAATATGCAATCGTACCAACCGATAGTCGAGGATGTAACATTGATCGACTTTAGTTCGTTCGGATTGCACTCTCGAGTCATTAATCCAACTAGAGATGTTGAAAATGATGAGATCTTCTATTCGTTTATTGATTCGCTCCTCGGACAGACCGTTTCCTGTATTTGTGACCAGTGCAAAAAACAGAGCCACGTGTTCCGGTTGTATCAGACATGCAGCCTTGACGTATACTAATTTGTCATTTATTGCACTAATGTCCACTCGATAACAAGGATCCTTGTGCAACTTTTCATCCAGACTGTATATGAGCCAAACCAAAACCCAACCGCGTGGCTCCCCAACATTAGCTTTAAACTCCAGTCTCAGACCACCCTCTTCCATGCGTGTATCGGGGGTACTATGCATGAATGTCCCACCGTCTGTATATGATCCAGCGGCTTGGAGCTGCTCAGTGAGAGATTTACGATTTGTCCATATTGATTGAGTCTGAATCAGAGGCGGTTGAGGACGAAACAAAACCAACGTCTTCTCTTGACTCAGAACAATCGATGGGATTTCATCAGTCAAATCTTTGGACACAGTGATCTGAGAAAAATCAATTGTACACGTGATACGCACACCTGTTTGCTTACCGATCGGAGTGTTCACGTTGAATGATTTGGTTACCATGGTTACGCGATCCTGTTCTGTTCGTCTCATATCCGGCTTTATCACTGGTCGACCAAAACCAACTTGATTCGAATCTGCATAGTAAACTTGACTGCGAACAATCCTTCGGGAACCCTTAGCAATCGGATAGGAACAGCTCATACGGACTGTGTCTCCTGGCTTCACATTTGGGTTTTGTGGTTGGCCACAGTCTTTGTAAAACCGTTCCACTTCCGGTTTGGCGATAAGCTGCAGACGAATTATGCTAGGATCAGGCAGTACCAGGAGCCGACGTCTTCGCATACCGAAATTCATTTGACAATCCGTACAATGTTCCAATTTGCACATGTAGATTCCAGAATCGCCGAATTCCGCCTCTGGTTTGATCAAAGTGAAGTAGTATCCGTTTGGTGATATAGTAAGTTGAAAACCAGCCTTGCTGTCCAAAGGACGGGTAGGACTTTTAGTTCCATAAAAACAATATGGGATTGCAACATGGTGTTTACCTAATCGACCAAACATGACTATTCGATGACCCAAGTTAACGGACGCAGGCCATCCAACTCGTAGTTTGAGCAGACGAAACACCCCGTTAACATGATCCGCAAACGAAATAGTCTCATTCGAACTCGTTTGATTCGACTGTAGCCAACCGCTGACCACATTCAGTACAGTTGTCGTGAAATTGTCTTCTACTTGTGATTTGTATTTTGACTTTGTCGTATGCANAATGCCGAATAAAATTGCAACGTGTTCCGGTTGAAGAAGACATTGCAGTCTCACTGTCGTCCATGTCTCAGCACTCTCTTCGGTATCCCGGCTACCGTCATCTTCTTCCTCGTTTTCACCAGTCAATTCTGACGCATATCTGGCTGCGTCCGTATTGTCCAATTGGATTTGGCTCTTGTTAGTCATAGTCTGATCACTTTCAGCTGGGTGACAATCATCGCGAACCAAGCGCCTTGATTGTGGATAAATCAGCCAAACAGATAACCATCCACGAGGAACACCGTAGTCCACTTCAAATTGAACATTGAGAATCCCTTCCGGTGTTCTATTTTTAGACACCATTTGATTGAAAGTAAACAAATTAATATCTCTGAATTGTTCTAGGCGAATGAACTGCTGTAGTTGTTCTCGATCCAGCTCGGCTGTTTTCCATTCAATTTTTGGAACACGTATTTGTCTGAGTTTCTTCCGAATCACCGTTTCCAAATTGGACACACCAAGATTTGCATTGATATCTTCCGGTGGGATCAAATCATCAAAGCGTACTCCGCAAGTCATTTGAACAAAATCATACTCTGTCTCGAATTTCGGTGACACCACTTTGTATGAAACCAATACGGAAGTGTAATTAGCTTGTTTCAATTCAATTTCACTAATCTTTTCAAACGGTATTGGGACCAGTGTGGAACCTTCACCACTTCCCCGACCGACTTTGAAATAAATCGATGGTCTCATAGTCACTCCGGTCGTGATGCGTAATTCGCAGTGCACAAAATACTCACTGTTCTCATGAAGCCATCCAATCGGTGTGATAACAATTTTCGCAAAACTTGTATCACTTTGATTGCCCACTTTCTGGATTTTCAGCATGTCTTCCGTTGCCACGGTGAGAATTTCTACTCTATCCGATAAGACAATCAAACGGCGTGGGAGACCGTAGTTGTGCAACGTGCATACCGGACAGTTGTCTGTTTGACACCAATAATAACCAGAATCAGTCGGTTCCGCGTGCGGCTTGATTAACTCATAGGTCCATGTGGCCAAATCAGAACGAATAAAGAATGGATCACCTGATGTTCCGATTGTCCGAATGGTTCTGGTTCTGTCGGTTCGACCCTCGGACGTTTTGTAGAAACAGTGCGGTTCACCAAATCCTTCCGTACCCAAAGTTGCGAACAGTGTCAATGGTTCCCCAACTTTGATTGTGGCACGCCAACCGACTCGAATTTTCACTATTTGAAATTCCAAATACCCGTAGGGAAACAAATCCAGATCGACCTCACTCGCGTCATCCGGATATGAAATCCACATTTTCAAATAGCTAGCAAACTGACTGAGCCAACCGTGCTGCACCGATATTGGATCTTCGAAACGATCAAACGAATTGACCACAACCACAGCGAAGGCCATGTGGATAGGCATGAATGGACAAATTGTACGAAGTCGAATGAAATTTTTTCCATTAGCGTCCAGCCATTCGTCGGTTCCTGCCAGTTCAGGAAGAATGTCATCTGACTTGAAATTGTGCACAACCATTGGTTCACAGGTTGTCCAACGAGTAATATTTCTTTGAATGTAAAACATCATCAAACTTGCAAATCCCCGAGGTGTTCCCAGACTAATAACCAGATCGGTTTTCACAATGCCCTCGATCAGTTTGTGCGTAATTGCAGTGTTCTCGAAGTTCACTGCACTAGTGATGGAGTTGGTAGTCTGCTTGATGAATTTATCTTCCAATATCGGTCTGCTCATGGTCGTAAATTGTCGAAAGATCTTCGGTCTTAGTCGTACACTGACTCGGATTAGACGCGCCACAGAGACGACATAAGTTCCATTTATTGGATTCATGTCTTCAGCAGGGGTGTGCATGTTGTCGTATTGTAATTTGCAGGTAACTGTGATTGGACCCTTGACGTTGCGCTCTGATGGGGCTTGAATTTGATATACTCTTGTGGCATTTATTCCATATCGCTTTTCAACCTTCCATTGGCCTAGAAAAGGTGTCTCCAAATTATAAGTATGATTCAATTCATCACTCATAACACCGTGCATTTCCGGTTCTGATCTCTCCACTTGCATAAGCGAATAGAAATAGTTGCAGTACAGATAGACAGTCTGTTTGCACAATAAATAGGGTACATTGTCGCGTTCACATTGCGTGAAGTGAGGCCTTGCCTCGGTGTTACTTTCAAATCGACGCATATTAAGATATATTCGAAGTTGCTTGATATCGGGCAAAACTACTAGTTGTCGTGGAGTGAAAACGATCTGTGGTGGACAGTTCTGGCATCTTTCAGTTAGATTACATGCGTAAAACCCTGAATCTTTGAACATGACACTTTCCGCTGTTAGATAAAATGTGGGATTTTCTTTAATCTCATACTCAAATACCTCATCTATCACCTGATAGGGGTCTGACAATTTAGCACGAAAGTAACATTCAATCTTTCCAACCATTGGTTTTGAATAATATCCCAGCATAGTGGTAGGATTGCCAAGAGGCACGGAAGCATTCCAGCCGACATGCAAACGTATGGTCTGGTGTGTGCAAAACACACCGTAAGATAAATTGGTCCATAACGGGGACGAATCTGTTGGATTCTGCACCCATGAACGAATCACTTCGAGGTAACGTGTTTGGAATTGTTTACGTACAGTTTCCTGTTCGAAAAAGAATTCATGCCCATTACACACAACAATGGTCATGGCAACATGTTCGGGCCGAAACAAACAAGTAGCATTCAACTGTGCAAAGCTTCCTTCCAAATAATCTTCTATGTCTGGATGCGGTTGAACATCAGCCGGTAATTGAGCAATTTTGTAATCCGATTGATTAATATCTACACATTTTTCGTAGATAAACTGGTTTTGAGATCTATATACTGTCAGAATATCCATAAAGCCACACGGATAGCCGAATGAGACCAAGTGGCTTATTGCAGTAGAATTCTCGTAATGTCGCTTTCTAGAGCCACTTTCATGGAACTGTTTAGCTGTTAAAACTTGTCCTTTCAAACGACGATATAGTCTGTGTATGGTCAAATCATTTGCTCTCGTGTATTTTGTGTACACGTTAGCAAAAATTACGGGCTCTATGTCCATAAAGCGTGATTTGGTGACAGTCACAATCGGCACGTGTTCACTCATATCGTGCGGTAGAGGCCGAGAAATGTTGAATGTATAAATGCACTGCACTTCTAACGGGCCAACGTAATCAACCAGTTTTGGTGTGAAAAACGAAAAGGGTGTTATGTTGTACTCTTCTTTGCTCATACTAGGATGTATCTGACCAGTTATTACATTCTGTGATGAGGTACTGTTGGACAAAATCACACGGAATGAGACCACCGGTTGAGGGATATTTGTCACCGTGGCATAGTACTGACAGTGTATCACAGAACGTGAGTCGCTCAACAGAACCGGATATCCATCTGGATGACAAAAACTATAGTTTCCGGCCCAGGATTCATTGTAATTGAGAATGTCAAAATTGAGATACATTTGGCTAATCGACACATCCGGTAGAACACGAAGTGCACGTCTGGGTATTCCCACTCTGGAAGCACACGAAGGACATGCGTCGTCTGTAATGTTACAAGAGTAGAAACCATTGTGATCATATCGGAGAGATGGATGGTACAAATCAAATGCATGATATTCTTTGTGCCATTCAATAGTGAATTCCGAATCTATCGGTTCTGGTTCACTGTCCTCGTTTGGTTGATAGAAACATTCGATTTGTGATTTCTCGCTTAGACCTCGATAGCCCAGTATTCGGATTGGGGATCCTATCGAACTGGTTGCATTCCAACCGAGATTCAGTTTGAATGTGTGATACGTGACAAATCCATACGAAGGAAAGTTAACAGCAATCTCAGTTTTGTCGTCCGGATAACGGTTCCAGTAGAGCAGAATCGGTGTGAACAACATGTTGAATTCTCTCACGGCTTGTTCAAGACTCGGCCCACCCTCTTTCACCGTCACAATGAGTAGATTGAGTGCGAGGTATTCAGCTTGAAGCACACATTCTACTTTTATTCGGACCATGGCTGTCTCACTTCGAGTCGTAAAACTGGGATGCGCTTTCACTTGATCCGGGATATCCGTGCTGGTCAAGTTCACCAATTCCAGTATATCACATTCATTAAAGTACAATTGATCACTCAAGCTATAAATGAGTTGGGGAATGAACCGACCTCGGGGATAACCCAAGCATGCGTAGATGATCCAAGTGACCGGAACTTCGTGCATACGACTTGGTGATGCGGATCGGGTGTACGCATATGAAGTATTGAAATCCGGGTGAGAAGTGCGCAGAATTTGAAGCAGATCTGCGTTGTTCACGGTGGAAGCATTGGCGTAGATAATTGGACGAATCATTTTCTCTACTCCGATCTGAAGCTCAGCCAAGACTGGTTGAATTACTTGATCCTCGCGTAAATCCTCAGCAGGGAACTCCACTTGATCATATTGCAAAGTGATCGCACTAGTTATGGGGCTTTTATATGTCTCGTATTCAGGACCGATCAATCGGATAGAGTATTGTGTCTCCAATTCAGTCTCGGTGGTAGGCAGCTGCCAGAATTGCAAATCTTTTGTGTCACTTCCCGTCAACGGAGCCTCATGAACGCGAAAGAAAAAATTCCCAGGTTGAGGGACATGGCTAAATTTTTTCACTTTAAAATGAATATAAAGTGGTTCGTTGTATGACATCATTGACGTGGTAGATTTAGATGCCCTAGTGTTCTCAAAATGATTTTGAACCAAGGGGTTGTATTCAACCACTATTCGAACCATGTCCCCATCAGGGATGACATAAAAGCGTCGAGTCCGAACCAAGATAAACCAAACACCATATTTTCTGTACCACCATTCATAATATCCCGTGTCACTGATCTCAGCTCCCGATGGCATCGTAATAGTGGTGACCGATTTTTCCAATGTTTTCGTAAGACGATAAATGGTCCGTTGTGAGAGGGATGTTGCGTACCAACATTCAAGATTCTCATTTTCTTCAAATGCATGCCGTACTAAAAAGCTCCATTGTTCTCCAGCGAATACAGACGCTTTCCAACCAACGTGTACTCGCTGTATGCGTCCAGTGCTCCATGAATCAGGTGCATCAGAGTAAGATTTGGTTTCCGTGTCTGTGGGATCCGCAGCAAATGATGATATTAATTCGGTGTAAAATGTCCGCAGACTTCCTTCAACGTCTTTTTCGCGATCAGACTTGGTTTGTACATTGGCCACGACGAGGACTAATGCTAACTGGTCCGGTTGCAATTTGCAAACAAACTGTGACCGAAATACTCGTTGAACCCGAAGCAACTTGACACGGGTGGCCACATCACTTGGAACCTCCTGTTCCTTTAGTGCATATCGCTCTTTCTGATAACACGTGTCTACTTTGCCGTTTTCAGTGATCAACCAGAGACGTTCAAATCCGACATCACGTCCCGAGAAGTGATGCACGTTGAATTGCATGATTTGTTCGGTCATCCGGTTTACCGTGCCAGTATCGTAAAACTGGCGGGCATTGATTCCGTTCTGATCAGGAATATAGTTGTCCAACACTTCGGGGGGATCGGTGCTGATATATTTATCGAAAATTATTGGTGCATATTGTAATCGATCTTCAATTCGCAATGTGACTTTTTGTACCAGTGGATCGATATGTTTATTTTGACGCAAATCGTCTTCTGGAAATATTGAATCACTATAGATCACCTCACACGATGCTGTGTACGGTGATCTGTAGGTTCGATACACTTCACTTTTGAATTCAAAAACAAATCGTCTCTCATACCACGTCTTATCTTCCGTCACTTTTTCCAACTCAATTGTATTTGATGGACTATCAGCATCACCATGATCACGAATCACCAGTTTGAAGCTATCATAGTTAGGCAATTGACGGACAATTGTAAATGCACAATAGACGTATACTTTTCCCTCTTCGGGAAGTTTATAATCCCCATCTAATGGGGGATCATTTTGTAAATCATTTTTCTCTCCGTAATGTTTGTGACTGACAAATATTCTAAGCAGTACAATATCTGGAATGACTAAAAAATATTTTACACTGCCTACCCTAACCTTCTTATTGTCTACCTCGCTAGTCCATTCGTAGTATCCCGTATCGTTGTATTGGGCCGGTCTTTCCATCCAATGCACATAGTGTGTTTTTGGAAAGTAACGCGAAATTATTTCTCTCTTCCTATTGGTCGTTTTATCCCAATACAAACACGTCAAATCTTGGGGATCGTACGATGCACGGAAGTACATAGACCAACGCTCACCTCTTTTTACCGACGCACGCCATCCGGCACGGATTCGAATTAGTCGAGTGGCAATAGTCAATCCTTTGGGCAGTTGTATCTCTCTGTATTCATTGGTACGAGCTCCGGACAAATACGTTTGAATTTGATTGAAATAGAATTCACCAACCAGTGTTTTCAGTTTTGATTCGTCTTTCACGTCACTTTTTTGCGTGTTAATTGACATAAACACCAAAGCATAGGTAGTCGACATCACGCGACAATCAAATTTTCTATGGTAAATATCGTTTTTTCTTTCCGGCATAAATGACAAAATGTATTCGGTTTCAGACACATCATTCGGTTGGAGACGTGGTGACTCACGGTAGCAAGTATGAACCGGTTCGTCCTTATTTCCGATGGCCACCATGGTCTCAAATCTTTCGCCATATCCGGAAGCATAGCGAAATGTGCAAGAATATACTCCTTCGGTTAAACGATCCGGACAACCGGATTCGTGAAAAATTGCCGGATTGAACTTACCTTCACCGTGAAAATGGAAAAGCTTTAGTAGTCGCGATTCTTGACACGTAACCCACCAATCATAAACGAATGGATGCTTGTTGTTGTCATAAATATTGATTTTCTCTTCCGTGGTAAACTTCCAGGGAATTCCGTTTAAGTTCAAGTCGTACCTTTCGTGTTTTAGAATCCCAAAATCCACAGTAATAAATGCCTGCAAAGGCCGTCGATACGTATTCGGATTTGGAACGTCAACTTCGTAAGTAAAATGAATGTACCCTTCTACCGTCTTGGCGAGGAATTTAAGAGGTACTGGTTGACGTGTTACTTCATCAAGCGCTCTGTCGTAAACGTCTACTTTCAGCGATTCTGGAATACGACGTTGTGTGCTGCGAGAAAACATGAAGTACAATGTATTCTTATTACCCGGTCGTAATTCTCTATAGTCCTTGTCATCTCCCGGAATGCGAATTTTATGACCTCTGTAAATTTCCTCATACGGCAACACTTCATAATAACGCCGGCGAACTAGCAGTTTGCTATCACACACCATTCTGTATATTCCAGTCCAATACCATCTTAAGCGACCTTTTCCGAATGTGAAATGCTTTTCAGACTTTTCAGTATCAAAGGCTTTCCAGTGTTCTTCGGCCGACTGTTCATCATCGGCAAAGTAAACATCAAACCGATTGCAAGATTCGAAGCGATCTTTAAGCAACACCTTAAATTCAGTATACTTCTTTGCAAACACTGTATAACCAACATTGATTCGACGAAACCGGGTCTCTACTCTGGTACCGTCAGGGGGTTGGAATTGATTTCGTTCTTCCAATTGAGGGTTTTGCATTAGTTTTTTTAGGTTTTCTCTCACAAACTGCTTTAACTTATCTCGTGTTTCTTTTATATTATGGCCTTTCACTTGAGTTATTATCGCCATGGATAACAAGTCAAATGTTGCCTGGAGGGGGCAATAAACCTTAAACGAACGAA
This sequence comes from Echinostoma caproni, assembly GCA_900618425.1. Classification (NCBI taxonomy): domain Eukaryota; kingdom Metazoa; phylum Platyhelminthes; class Trematoda; order Plagiorchiida; family Echinostomatidae; genus Echinostoma; species Echinostoma caproni. The sequence continues at coordinate 26,279 of UZAN01043817.1, forward strand.
TTTTCGTCACAAGCCGCTTCTTAGTTAGTTCATGTAAATCCTTAATAGTCTCAATTTCTGGGTCGTACACATTTACAAGAGTACAATCTTTTTCGTGAGAATGATCATGATCTATCAACCAAACACTCAAATAATGCTCCCCTAATCCACGATCATAGTAAACAGTACAAATCAATTCATCTTCTTCGTATCTAGTAGATGGATAGGATGAGCGGATCAGTTTCATATCGAACACTCCGGCACCCTGTTTTGGAAGATCTTCTGAAACACCCCCCATGTTACACGACATGTGATGATCAAAAAACTGTGCGTTAGATCCCTCCACTGTGGTGTACATTTGTGTGGTGGCTATCAATGGACCATATGGTCCCTTAATGTCATTTTCAGCCACCCGTGTCCGATCATATTGTAATTGAAAAGTTATTTTCCACACTCCGACATATGCTGCAAACGCAGATGGATCCACTTTGACAATGAAACGGTAAGTACCTACGCCTACTACTGGCGTCAATCTTTCAACCGGAATTTCCCGAAATGGATTCCCGTTGGAATCAATATCGTGTATTTGAATTGTGCCATCCGGGTGACCAGAACGATAGTACGCTTTTTCCGGAATTAATCCGTATATGAAAATTGGTTCTTTGAACGAATGGGGCCAGTGAACATTGTCCTCTTTATGGTAGTAATCATTTTTCGGCGCCTGATTGCTCGCAAAGAGAAAACGTGAAATGATAATGCTACTTTGGTTGATGTTAGGAAGTACTGTGAGAAAACGAGTCTGTGGTTCGGTTTTTCCAGTTGTGCATACATATCTGGCAGTGTCGTGAAACTCTGATCGGAAGTGGTAATAATCTCCAGCCGCATCATACTTTGGCCAGTAAGTTATTATCCGTTCGCCATCTTCGTTATATAATTCGCACTTAAGATGCCTTCCGGGTCTTCCTCCGTGATCAACAACAAAGCGCCAAATTTCATCTTCCATGGTATGGGAACGATAGTGCGGATTTATCCGTTGCACAAATGTAGCGAATCGTGTATATTTATAAGGTGGGAATCGCAAGGTTTTATTTCTCACTCCAGCGTAATATTGTTTCACAGCATCTCTATAAAATTCGACCAGACGCGAATCACTTTCTACATCCGAACATAGAGTCTTATCACAATGCAATGCGACTACAACCAAAGCACCCATCTCATGATCAGCTTTACATTCGAAAGGGCGGTAGAATATGTACCCACCCATTCTACTTTCATGGTACTTCAGTAGACCCTTCCTGGCCGTTATATAATTCCATGATTTCATTTCACAGCGAAAATAACGATTACCAGATTTACTGAACAAATAAGCATATTCCGCTGAAGGGTAACCCAATGTGTCATAAAATATTTTGCATTTTATCCAACCTTCTTCCAATTTTCCTCTATAGCCTGACTGATCAAACTGATCCATATTGAATGTTTCGTACTCATGCCCTCGCATATTATCCAACACGTAGTTTTTGTCACATTCCATCAAATTTGGAAAGAAAACCGGTTGGTGTGCTCTGGCTGCGAGGGACATAAGAACTGTGTGCTTCACCACTCTCACAGACTCACTCTCAACTGCCGTTTCAGCAGGAAGCACAGACCTCGGATAAGTCAGCACTATTCGCGCTTCCAATGGTATGATAAGATAACCGTACTTGGGAATGGTAGCTTCGAATATAAATTGTGTCCCGGGTTTACGTCTACTGGGATCAAGCGGTCTCACCGCAATGGTTTTTTGCCCCTGATCGATCAGTTCCAGGGTGACAGTTTCTGCACTGGGCTTGTCATCCTCCTCATCGACTATACAGTAAAAGTAATAAATTCTGTCCTCATTAATCACCCCAATCGGATCCATACCGGATAGGTTAGGTCCCAGTGGAAGACCGGGATCTAGAAGCGATTCTTCAGCGTGAAAACTGATCACAGCACCATTCGGAATAACTTTCAAAAAACGTGCCAATGTCAGCAACTTCCATGAATGGTCTATATACCACCAATCATAGAATCCTGTATCGGATAATGTTACAGGTTTTGGGTATTTTAATATGGTATCATATTTGCCAACATTACTATAGATTGATGATAGATGATATCTCCCATCCAAAGTTTGTCTATAATACAAGTATAGTCTGTCGTTATATTCTAGTTGGTGACGTACGAGCATGCTCCATTGTTGGCCGGCTTGAACTGCTGCAGCCCAACCCACTTTGAGCTTTTGCACACGAATCGAACCCCATGTTCCTGGATCATAAATAAATTCCGTTTTCTTCTCATCATTCGGGTCAGTATCGAATTGGGCAATTTGAGATTGAAGATACTTCCACAATTTTGTTTCAATCATATCAGACCAGTCAGCTGTTTCACCGATGTTCATGACCACAATTGCCATGGCCAGATAATTCGGTTGTAACTTACAAACGAAAGTGGTTTTATATAAACGAAACGTACTCTCTACCCTACTCGTTGGTTTCCAGATTTTCTCGTCATAGAGTAGTTGGCTGCTTACCCTGGAACAGTTTTGGATTTGATCATCAAGCGGTAGAAGCCAAATTCGTTCAAAGTGTCCACCTCTGCCCACAAGATATGTGACATGAAATTCCGCTATGTGTTCCATCTTGCGCTCTTTGGAACCGGTTTTGTGGAACTCGATTGCGCTCAACGGCCATTTGTCCCCGGGATAATTGTCCAGGGCACATGAAGATGTGCTTGTCAGATAGCTGTCGAAAATTCGTGGTTTCGGACCTTGATCAATAGAAATGCTCACCACAAACTCATTCGGAGTCGGTGTGATATCACGTGAATCCTTTGCCAAATGCACCAGGGAAACACAACGCGCTCGTGCTGTTTCTCCATCATTCACAATGTTTGGTGCGATACGATAAGTTTGATCGTAAACGGCCCAAGTATCGTTGATATCTTGCTGAGGCTTCTCAACGCTAATATATTCTGAGTCGGTTTTAACTGTTTGTATGTCCGTTTCATAAATCAGCTTAATCTCTGTTTTGTTGTCAAACCTTCTGGGTAAAGACAATCTGCATGTGATTCGACACGATTCGCCCATACGCATCACTGTTTTTGAAGGATAGTGTGCAGACCGATCGTGTGTTATGATATAGGTTGTTTTCATTAACTCATGGGCAACCAACAATTTCCGTCCCTGTTTCAACGCCTCCGTGTCCGTTTCGTTTTCACAAATGCACACGTACATCCCAATATCTGTGACTGAGGCTTTTGGTTTAAATAATTGAATCAAGTCTCCATTTCGAATAGTTTGAAACTCATTCGAAACAACATTCAAAGACTCAGAATCCTCTGCGCGAAATTTCCACCTGATATCTTTACTGGACAGATTCGAACACGAACAGGGAATGTATATCGGTTTCCCAGCCTCTACTGTTCCTAGCCAATACACATCTAATCGACTGACACGGAACAGGGCGACGAACATGTTCGAACTGGACTGAAACTGTTCGGTCGGTTGCCCATTACCTATTATCGACGATATCTGATCTTTTAACTGTGAAGTAAATTTGGAATTTGCTTCTTTCAAATCAACAGTGATTAGTTTTCGACAGAAAATTTGTAAGACAATTGCTCGGCTTTGCAATGTCAAACCACAATTAAAGTGAATCCTATGGAATTCAAACAACGGATCTTCCTTCAGTCGGGTTTCCTGATTCAGTAAGTTCTTTTCGTTATCACTCAACTTAACCGACCGTGTTTCACAGGGCCTATGGGAATAGGACTGGGCATTTGTGCCAGCAGTTAACAACCAGACCGAATACAGACAATCCTCAGTCTCGTATGCCGCAACAAATTCACCACGAGCCATACGAGCCATGAGCTTTGTATTCACATTCAATTTGTTGCCCGATTCAGTCAGACTAGTCTCATCCACGGCTGCATTGTGCAAAGCTTGTTCTAATTCGACCGAATCAATTTTGATTGATTTCGTGAACAGTTTCGGTGGCAGGTGAATACGGAATAGAGCGGTACGCTGAACTTTTGTCCACCGCTCGAGTTCTGTCAATTCTTCACTATCACGCACCCGTTTGAAATTCTGTTCGTACATATGACCACAAACAAAAGTGTGCACCTCGTTGCTATCGTGTTTTGGTTCATTGGCTATAAAATAAGATTGAATGATGGTAATGGTTTTCCCAGTCGATCTCAAATGTCTAGAAACCAATGGACGTGGCTCTTGACCTTTCTTCGGTTCTATAAGGTCATAAAATTGTAAACCGTTGTAGTTGTCTAATCCACGAGAGAAATTGTACACGCAGTTCACAACTATGGGCTCATTTACGTGCATATATATGATGTCATTGTCTCGAATATACCTGTAGTAATCACGTAATTCATCTTGCATTTCTATTGGTTTCTGACTGACATAAAGTTTAAAATCGGACGGGTTTGGTAACACAATAATGAAGTAATCGGTGACAAATGGCTCATATTCACCAGAGTGGATAGCCTGTTCGCACTGGTACATTCCAGAATCCGTTGTTTGCACATGGTCTATGATAAAACTTTGCGTATTTGCTCGTGAAAGTGCTCTCGAATGTGTTTGATAAGGCTCGTAACGCCGTTGTCGCATTGCACAAAACCGATCACGTTTCGCGTCCCGTTCGGATTCATCTAACGGAATCAATTTGGTCATTCCCGCTCGTAGTACAGCCTTGTGAGTGATAAGCAAACGAACCAGCCGCACAGCCATCATATTTTCCTTCGGCCAATCAACTGTTTCATCTGAACGATCATTTAATATCCAATTTTTCAAGACTGGTCTAATGCTTCTCTCCAATTCATCAGTCCGGAGACCGGATAGAATGAGCAGAGCTACCGCATTTCTGCCGACATCAATCTCAAACGTATGCAACCACACGTAACGTGTATATTGAGGATATAGTTGAACAGCTTCGTGGAACCACGAACTGAGCGGTTCTTCATTTTTGACGCTCAGCTTTTGCTGTTTCACTGAGTTTAACTGCGTGCCGGATTTTGACCGACTGTACACGTAAATATTTGTATCGAATTCGTTTGATACGGACCAGACTAGCACAGACAGCTGGTGTTTACTAAACTCACTAATAGGACAAATAGTTTCAAGCATAGTATAATGAATCTGTTTTGTTTCCGGCACTGATATACTTCTGAGTAGACTCGGCGATTCTGATCTATGTCCATTCTTGGCTATTTGGTTACAACTACCTAGACCATCAAGAATGGGGTCGGCGTACACGAAACGTCTTACCTCATCACGCATTTTCACATAAATATTGATGACGGTGTGCCTCTTATCCGGTCTTCCAACAAAATGCTCCCATACCAAAAGTCTTCGTTTCTTCACGCGATATTTTGAATATACGACAGATTTACAGTCTGAAGGAAATTGATATTTTTCGTCCTTTAAATTAGCTGGACAACATCCGACTTTCGCTGGTTCGTGCATGGAACAATCCTGAAAAATGGCATTGTTTACAGGATTGTAAGCGACAAACCGCGTAACGATTGTTCGATCTGTCAACTCAAATTCCGTTTTATGTCGTTCAGTATTCTCATCCACATACTGTGCAACAAATCTCACTCCATAATATGTAGTTGAAGTGAAAGGCACTTCCGGATACGTGTTGGGGTGTGTATATGCGGGCAGATTACTACACACAGGTGCAGAGTCAGTGAGAATGGTCACGTGAAACAAGTTGAATTGTAGTATCACAAATAAGAAAATGCACATTTGTAACAGGATCAGCGGGACTATGCACGTCGTTTCAGTGCGCCTATATAAGCGATTGGAATCGGTCAGGGGCTCCGAATGAGCCTTATAATCAATCTCGATAGCGGATCGATCGGGTTGGAATTCGATAAATTCAAATCCACAAGGAAGAGAGCAGTAAAGCGATTGAGTACGAGCGCTTAGGTAAATATAGGATCACGGTATGGCTATCGTATTCCTGTCGACAAGTGAACGCGTTTGGTACGAAACAGGAACTTCCAGTACAAAACATAATGCGTGACGAAAGTGTCTTCGTAGTTTTAAACGAGTGATAGTGTGGGAAGATGTTAAAAAGTCACCATGCAATAAATGGGAAGGGTGGTCGGGAAGTGTTAAAGCAAACCTCTCACTCGAAGCACCGTGCAGGTCACACAATTATGGAGGGCGATGGGTAGATGATTAAAGATGGAATGTTAGATGTGCGCCTCATTATCAAAAGTTAAGTCAGTCAAGCCAATTAGATGGTTTATCCACCCCCAAAGTGGTGAAAACTCAGCAGCCATATAGCCATGCAAGCAAAATTACACCAGAATTAAAGAATGTAACCCAAAACAAAACGGCCGAACAAAAAGTGAGAGTTAGATAAAACTTTCAGGCGTAAGACATAAAATGATAACTTTCTAATCTTTCCAAATATAGAAATAACTTGGTCAGACCAGCATATATTTTGGCTGAGTAACACACCAAGATACGGAACATTTACGGGCTGAATAATGGTATCACAACGTTTGTCAACTTGGGACAAGATTATAGGAGATTGACATGCCGGTTGTCCATGAGAATTGAGAATAGCATGCCTACGCATTTAGATGGATTAGGAGTTAAGTTATGTGTAGTGGACCACTCAGCAAGATTAGAGAGATCAGATTGAGGAATGGAGGTGACAGATGCACTAAGGGGGCGGGGAGGAGTTTTCAACCACAACATCATCTGCGTATTCTAAAAGCAGGGAATTGTGTAAAGTAGGCATGGATGAGATGAACATAAGTGGAAAAGAAAGGGACAATGTAATACGTCTAGTGAAGAGATTGAAGGAGAGGAGGAACGACCAAGGAAACATGGGAACTACGATCGATTTGTGAAACAGTCGGTGAGTACCGCAGCTATGGTATGTCGTATCTACTTAGACTTGTTAACACAGTTGAAGACTTCTTTGTAATCCAAGAAGCATATTCTGACAGCTATTTTATTTTCATTGAGGGCTGACCAGAGAGGCTAGAGCCATTAGCGTAGAGCGAGAGCGGTGGTACGCACAGTCAGCTGAGATGACATTCCTTGAAGGAGTAACTTCTCGAAAGGTTTTAACACAAAAAACGCACATGCAATGGAACGGAACTTTGAGTTTTCTCTTCCAGGCACCTGAGTGATTGAGGTTGATTTCCAACTAGCACCAGTTAAACAAGGCTATGAGCACTGGTTAAAGTGTGTGGGCTTACTCCTTTGAGATGGTATCCTCCAACCTGTCGGGACCGGGTTATTTATTGGGATTTTACCGCTGGGGTCGATGTTTGTGCTGTCGTTGGTCGGCCCGGTTTCCCTGTAACTGATTTCCTTTAGTGAATGGTCTATTGAGATCCTCAAAGTTTATCATTGTTCGAAACACGATTGAGAATCGACTACTCAACTGGTAAACGGTGTTCCTGGAGTCCCGACAGGTCTTGTTGTGCAAGGACGTGCGATGGCAGATCCCGTTCAGTCTCTGCAGCTCACCGTTTGACAGAAAATGATAAGAGTTTCATTATCTGAAAATCTTTGCATTTGCGTTCCCTTTTCTTGCATCGACGTAACTATTTAAGATAAGGAGACCAGATGCGGTCTCAGCGAACGTTTAGTGTCTCCAAATGGCAGCATATGTTGTAGCAGACGTTTAGATACTATGTTGGGTGATCACAATAGACAGAAGGGCTAGGGTTGTAGAACAAACTGAAGCCTGTCTGGGTGACCATCACCCTGAGTTTCACTGTGTCTCTCTTGTTGACACTGTGTGGTGATCCAGGCCTACACGATGGCGTCTACCCTGGAGCGGCACGGTACGGTTTCAGGACATTGGCGATCGATCAAATTCGAATGCTGACGTCAATAGCACGTGCATCGGTCCTGAATACACGTCATTGGCGGATGGTGCCGGCCAATCCTAGATAATGCAGGCAGAAGCAAGATTATGCAAGCAGTGCTGCAATCCAATTGGTGGATGCCCAGGTAGCCGATAATCTCCCTTTGTACATATTATTTAATCACCTTCATTTCTTCCAATAAACGAACTACTTACTGCTTGTCCTCTGGCCTTTTCCTCGCGTCTCGTTCTCGTGGGACATTGCTTCTGCGATCCAGTCCGTGATAGTTGATTATCGATTCGGGTCCTGTAATTCACATTGCGTGGTTGGTGTTCCGAATTCCGTTCGCATTACTACTACTACTACTACTACGACTACTACTACTACTACTACTACTACTACTACTACTACTACAATCATCACACACTGACATTTCCTTAATTTTATGTCGGGTCTTTTTGTAAGCGTTATGCGGTTGAATGTGCTCTACACTATTGGCGAAACTTTAACAAGGGCGTGGTAGGAAGACCCAAGAGGGAACCGGGCAGATGTGGAAAAATGCTAATATTACCGATAAAATCATATCCAGATGAGCGTTTAGCCTTATCGGGAAGCTCATCATGTATGCCAGACCAAGAACATTCACGAAGCTGATGTCGACAAGTTTGGAGTCACCACAGATGATACATGGTGAGAGATTAAGCTATTGCATTAAAAGCTATGGAAAAGTATCTGAAAAATGAAGAAGTAAATCTGAAGGATATGAAGGAGAAATATAAATGTTGCCTACGGAAATCTACCGGTGGTTATTGAGTTGCTCAGTCTTCTTTCTTCTTACTTTTTCTGAAGAGGGTTGCGATCCGTTATCAGCTAGAAACATTTGCGGAACACCATGCCCAATAAAGTGGTAGTGGCCAAGATACGGACCGTATAAATCAGCTTGTGCACATCTCCACAACATATAGATTTCCGGCTATGGAGTCCAGTACTGCCACCTTGACTTCATTTTGTGGATGAGGGCTCTACAATTCTCAGCAGTTCCACCAATATCCCCGTCCATTGGCACGCGAACAGGGTTTGGGCATTACCAGATTAATGTGGGCTGCAACATGAGTTATGTTTTAGGTATCTTAAGATTGGTATTTTTATTGCTTCAAGCTCAATCAAACGGGGTAAGAACCGACTAGGTACTGGACCTCAGCCGTTATACTCGAAAGTGGATCGCGGGAATTCGGATTCCCGGTAAATGCACACACATTTGGACAACCAGATTGATGAATTATTTTGCGTAAAACGCTCGTGCAATTTGAAATGACGGCCTTCGTGTTCCGTTTTGTTTGCACCAAACACAATAACATCGTCCTGGTACTCTAGCACCCTGTCAAGTGCAGTGATAACATTATCAATAGCTACTTCAACTTTGCTTGACAAAATGTATAGACAACGACGGAAATTTTCACCGACATAATCTCCAAGACGAGTTAATGACAGTAAACTTTTCACATACAGAAACCGTGATGATCTGGTACTTTGCTTCCATCACATCTATCTTCAAGAGGCATGCGCCGCCACATATCCATTTTATGGAGTCTCCGTTTCTAGACTGCTAGTTGCACAATTTCTCAATCGAGGATTTAGCATCCATCGATAATCAACGCAAATACATGTTATGTCATTTTTGCTTACTGCTACCACCGCTCCAGGCGTTGCTTATTGGCTGTAGGTGATGGGCGATGTGGGGGCACATTCTCGCTCAATGCTCTCAATTGTCATCAACACACTTTTGCATCAGCCACATGACAGTAGACACAGCTTTCTGTACATTAGCTCACCATCTACTTCCGAACTGGTAAATTGGACTGGCATATTGCTGAGACCGAATTTTAATCGTGACTTTAACGCACAGTATTGCTAGGGGTCCGTAACCCAACACAAGAAATGGGAACAAGCAAGACAGCGTGTTGATTGAACCTGGGTTACCGATTCCATGAACGATCGTGAGAATACCGATGGTTTAAAGATGGGTCAAGCTGGTTTAAGGACAGATGGCTTATATAACGCGGCCTCCGGCCGAAAGCCTCAGTATTGTCGGGGCAGATGTCTAGGGTTGCGGCTGGTCACCCGTCCCTTGCACCTCGAGAAATGCTCCTATACGTCCAAGCGTCTCAAACAGCCTCTGCTGAGGAATCCCTACTCACTACCTTCTCATGGTGGCGGAGCGGACGGGTAGCCGACATCCAGGGCTATAACCGGGTTGGTGAAACAATGGTAGTTCACCTAGGGGAGTTGGCCAAAAACCCTGAATCCAAACCAACCAAGAAAGGGGTGTACGAACCACACTCACCCTCACTCTCCCCAATGTGGCAGTGGTCACCGGCTAGATTGCGTATCAAGGTGTATTGGGCACCTAGGACCTTTGACCCCGTCCAAAGAGCGTATGATCCGATGAACTGGACACCAGCCCCAAAGAGATTGCAGTTTCTACACACCGCCCCGCTACCTTCCGGTCAGGATTTGGCTAGCCAAAGGCTCCGGTTGTGGATTCCTCAAGAAAACTAACCTGTCTTGGCTTGGACAAATTGGCAGTATTCAGCTCACGTGCAAATCATGGAACGTTCTATTTTTGTAAAAGTTTTTATCCCATAATTTGTTTAGTACACAGTTTGGGGTCAGGCGTGTGTGAATTGTAAATATATGTAGATAACGTGATGCGTTGTTACCCCAAAGCGATCAACTGGTTCAGGTTTGCGCTGATACCTGCGTTGGTTGATTATTGATGGTTTGTAAAGACTAAGTTGCAAAGCGAGTCAGTTAGCCGGTTGTGAGTGAATTATCATCGATTTCGGGAGTTTCAGTCCTGAGTCGAACAAAAATTTGGTCAGAGTGTTCACAAGTATTTCGCATAACGCCAAACTTCAGCGTATTAGCGTTACCAGTAGATGAAGGATTGAAGCTGGAGACGATTTAGACAACTGTGGGATTTGTGTATAAACCGGGTTGGACTCTTTATACAAGGGGTTTCCAAACTGACTTGATTGGGCATTTAACTTTTCCTGTTGTTTTTCTATTCTCCCTCTGGGGGGGGACAGAGAACAGCAGTTGTAACCATATAGAAACCGTGATGATCTGGTACTCTGCTTCCATCACATCTATCTTCGAGAGGCATGCGCCGCCACATATCGATTTTATAAAGTCTCCCGGTTCTAGAGTGTTAGTTGCACAATTTCTCAATCGAGGATTCAGCATCCATCGATAATCAACGCAAATACACGTTGGTATGTTATTTTTTCTTACTGGCACCATCGCATTAGGTATTGCTTATTGGCTGTAGATGATGGACGATGTGGGTTCACATTCTCGCTCAATTCTCTCAATTGTCATCAACACACTTCAGAGTAGTAGTGTTACCAGTAGATGAAATGGTTGAAGCTGGATGCCATGTAGACTAATGTGGGAGTTTTATATAAAGCGAGTCGGGCTCCTTATACAAGGGGTCTCCAAACTGACTTGATTGGGCATTTAACTTTTCCTGTTGTCTTTCTATTCTCCCTCTGGGTGGGGGGGGACAGAGTACAGTAGTTGTAACCTTGTTGGGAGGGTACGACCGGACATTAACTCGGTTGGAGATCGCCCAGTGGTTTTATGTAGGAGTTGTTCGATACCCACTTTGCAGATTTCCTCCGCTCTGTCTGAGAATGCTTTCCTTGACCGTATGAACTGCTTGCTTCAACAAGCCATTTGATGTATCGGGTGCTAAAGGGATGACTGTATTCCATCGTTTCGGAGAAATCTTTGTGAATCTTCGCAGGTGAACGGTGTTCCATCGTCCGTGCAGATAGTCCCTGGGGTAGCAAGTGTTGCAAATGAGAAACGTATTTTGGTAATCCTAGTCTCTCTATATATATACATGTGTATATATATATATATATATTGTAGTATGTTTAGATCAGGGAGAAGACTTGACGGATTCGAACGAAATTATATTAGTGCAAAACGTAGCAACACTGTAAGAACATGAAATGGTCACAATACAAAATAGTAATGTTACGTGTGGGTGTTGTTTTGATCTTCGTTCTCAATGTGTTGTATCAATGTGCTGGGCGTCACGCAACTTGTACTGGCTGTCAGGGGAAAGGGGAAAATGTGGTTGCCAGTGACAGTTCGACATTCAATTACTGGATGTTAGTGAGTTTCGGTTTCATACTTCACTATCCTCTTCTCCCGAAAACAACGTCGTCGTCGACGTCCTTGTGATTCCTCCCTCAATCGGTACCCCTACTTCGACGGCATCCTCTGATGGGCTCAAATGGTTTTCGCTATTATTTGTCTCCAGCGTGGTGTTGTATAGTAGGTATAGTTTGAGTTAGTTGACGTGTGCCGGCCGCAAAGGGTGACTGTGTCGATCCAACTGCCGAATGACACTGTTTCTGATAGTGCTCGTTCCACCATTATTATTTATACAGTTTCGCTGGTACTCCCGGCGTTGTAGAAACCGGTGGTTTTGGCTTCATTATGGAATTGCATTTCATTGTTTTATATATGATTTGTTGAGGTGATTATAGTAGTAGTAATACACACTGCACTCGGAATACGAATCAAAAATTAGCGATCACGGACAGGGGTCACATAAACACTGGACCGCACTAGCACTAGCACGCAATAGCCCAGGTAACTGAGACTCGAGGAAAAAGGCCACATGGATGGTAGTTCATTTATTGGAAGAAATCAGGGCGCTTAAATAATATGTACAAAGCAGGCTCATTGGTTATCCGGGCTTCTACCAATCGCGTTCTAGTATTACTTGCATCGTTCTGCTTCTGTCTGGGCCGCATTGTCTCTGATTGGTTGGTACGATCTGCCTATGGTTTGTAGTCAGAAGCAGTGACAGGTACCTGCTTTGTGGACGTCACCCGTGAAGTTTGATTGATCGCATTTGTCCAAAATCTGTAGCGCTCCGCTCCCGGGTAGGCTCGGATCACCACACTTGTGCAAGCAACCGTGCCTACATTTCAGTGAAAAATGTGCTCACCGTTACAATGCGATAAAAAAAGAATGAAATGAAAATCCGTATACAACAATGATGAAACTAAATAGATGTTTATCTTTGAAGATCTAAGATTAGTTCGTTACAGACCCTCACCGTGTCAGTGAGAATACGAGCCAGATAGGGGACCGTTGAGTTGCGATAAATGTTTATTCG